>JAKXYG010000291.1:205000-265000 GCA_025895645.1 Cardicola forsteri | reverse complement strand
AGTAACAATAATAAGGATAATAGTAATAATAAAATACTATCATTTGTTAGTTGTTAGAATATTTTAGTCAACAAATGGATATTTACATAATAAAAGCTGCATTTTAAATCCAAAAACATTCTTGAAAATGAAATCAACTGAACATATATTCATCGTTCACATAATATTGAACCATTAATGTTTAATGTTGAAGAAAATTTGATTATTTTACATGTCAACTATTCATACACAATTGAAACTATACTGCTGCCAAACAAGTATAATTATCGAAACACTGACGCCTATCTATAAATAACTAAAAATTGTACATATTGCAACCATGTTAGATAAGTGATTATGTATATTTTTGGACAATGTGTCAATCAAATTGGACAGATATTTGAAACCTACAAAGGCGTGAATATGACTCCGTGTGAGGCTTAATTAAATGTTATCTACTAGCAGTGACTTTCAACACGGATACAACAACTATACAATGCTCTTGGCTGACTCAAGCTAAATATATTTATTAATGGGGTACATCTTCCAATTTGATCAACAATTCTATTATTAATGTCTGTAATCCTGTAGTTTATATATTGTTGCTGTGTTACAGTGACAATAATAGTATACTTTTGACTGAGTAAATGTGGATTCATGTCTTACTACTGGCACTAAATCGAGACCTTCGCATAAGACTTTATTAAATACTCACTTGTGTTAAATATCTTGTCCGTTGAACATTCAAATAAGAAAATTATAAGAAAATCGTTGTTTTAATTTATCTGTTATTGATTCACTATTTTGTTTGTCAATGCCATAATAGGGAAGTATTTACTTTATTGACAATTATTTTGTGGTGCGCTCAAACGGTACAACACTTTTTCGTTTTATTGCTTAAATACCTAAAAAAAGCTGTATATATTTTTGACGAACACACCCAGTTAAACTTACGAAATCAACAATAAATAATAAGGAAATTAAAATAGAAAAATAATAACAATTTACCAGACGAAAAATGACTAAATCCATTCATAGCCAAATTGGTCATGTCGGCCCCACCAGTCCAAATTGGAGACATTTGATTGGATGTCTGATAGAATGGCTGCCCTGCGACAACTCCATTCGGACCAGAGAAATACGTCATAGGTGTGGGAGGCAATGGAAGACTGGGCGGGGGCGGTATTGCCAAAGAAGGTTGGTTGGGAATCATCAGCATGCCGTTGGGATGTGGAACAGGTGCTACTGACGAGGAATATTGCAGCTGCATCGCCAATTCCATCACTTTGGCATAGTGCTGCGATTCGTATTCAGAATCGGGGAGTGTCGTGTAAATTGGCGTATCTATTGACGATTGGTGATAAATGTCTTGGTCCATTGCCGGCGATTTTAACGACTTCAAGTAGGTTTCTTGAATTAGGGGAATGACGTTGTTGGAATTGTTGTATAACTGGAAAGACAAAAATCGGTTTTAATTAATGTGTCACATTTCTACAATAACGCTATATTGGTCAATTCTTCTTTACAAATGGAAGGTCATTCATCGATTTCGATAACTTGATAAGCGCAGCAAACGTAGAACAATAACGAAGTTTCTAGGCTGGTAGACGGCATCTTTGTGACTGTGCCACGCCTTGCAAAAATTAACAATTTTGTCAAAATTATTTCCCTTAGCCCAAGGGCTACATATAGTATACACATACCTTAAGATACCTTTTAAATACCCTGGGTGTATGTTTGCACCCATCCGTCAAAGCTGTAGCCCAGTTATACTGCTGTGCACTCGGTCTCTTTTGATATTAGTCTAGATGCCTTTCAGCACTTAGTGCAGGATGCACCACGTAGAGGACAAACAGTCAGGAATATCATAATCATTAAAAATTGATGATACATAAGCATTACTCAAATCGTCAAAATCATTGGCATCCTCAAACGGAAGGTGTGTAGTATGTTGGTACAAAATACCCATTACCAACGTGGAATGCACTGACGATTCTGTTCTTCTAGCTGAAAATGGCGTTTATCTGCAGCACGTATGTTTACCCACTTTTGAATCTAACGTTCTAGTAACCTCTGTTCCAAAATAAATACCTATTTTTTGTTAATTTTGTACATCTATTACAATCTGCTTTTCTATAATGATGAATAAATTTATTGTGGTTGATAACATGGTAACGTTTTTCCCAATTATTATATTTATACAGAACATCAAACAATTAACTCCAATAGTTTTATAAAAGTAACAAATCAATAAATGACAAAAATTGACAAGACCGCCTGTTTTATTGTAACGGTTATTATTTTTCATTTCTATTTATTTTTTTACTTTGTGTTTATTACTTTGAATGTTTTACGAGAAACATCTTTCGGCAGTGGATATTGTAGCGAAGCCGAACGTGGCCCCGCATTTTAGCACCGGTGATCCAAATCGAGAACTGTACCGCTAGCCCATAGGCTACATATAATTTACGTGTACCCTAAGTATATGTTTGCATCTATCCGCCAAGACAGAAGCTCAATACAATCGCCGTGGATTTAGTCCTTGTTAGTCAAAGTCCAGGATGACCATCCTGGACAAAATCAAAACTATCACCATTATTAGAAATTGAAATTCTACAAGTATTACTTAAATCCTCAAAATCATTCATACAACTAACAGTGAATTGTTTTAAAAATTTAACAAACGTACTGTATTATTATGATTATTGTTGGAACTAGGATCCAACGTTTGAAAATCGGAATTGTTGAATCTTAGCGTAGTTCCATTGTGATATTGTGATGCATTGATACTATCGGTAGTTTCCACTTCGCCATACGCCTTGCGATGCGTCATTCTGCCTAGACTATGCCAAATCGACAAGGTGGGATCCCAAATTGTTGCATTGGGTAAAATAGTTTGCGACTGTTGCACACCGAAGGGACTTGCTGTTGACAATGAGGTAGAATAGGGAGCAACCGTTTTGGGAATGCGAATCATGTCACAACCATTCCAATGTTGATTGGGATTGAGATAGAGATGCGAATCGTTGGACACTTCCGACCGATTGATTGACAGACGAGACATGGTTGCAGTTGTCGTCGTTGTAACAGCAGCAGCAGCAGGAGCAGCAGCAGCAACAGGACCGTTGAACGTACGATTCGTATCGACAATCCATTGACTGCCAAACAAACTTTTCATAGGACTCAATTTGGGTTTTGAATGGTGCCCTGTCTGATTGCGATACGAATCGATGCTATTGGTTTTCAATTGGCGTTTGGTACAAAACATGAAGCCGGGATAGTGGATGCCAAAACGTTTACGTGTCCAGACGCCGAATATGCAAAATGCACCAATACAAATGAAAATGAGGAGGAGGCTGAACAAAACGGCCAATATGTAGGTTGATACGGGACTCAGTGTAAAGAGGGAGGGTTGGGTGTACAAGGCATTTTTGTTCAAGTCACTTGCGACAGTTGGTGTAGTAATTTCGATCGCCGATTGTGAATCCAAAATGGTTTCATCGGTTGGTTCATTTGATCCAATGTGAAATGACGGATTAACTTTTAAATGCGACAGTTTTACTAAAAATATAAATAATTTGTTTTAAAATTTATTTTGACTACTTTGAATGTTTTACGGGAAACATCTTTTAGCAGTGGACTTTTTAACGAAGCCGAACATGGGCCCAGCTTTAGTGCCGGTGGTTTTATTCGAACCTATGTTCACTCAGGTCCAAGTTGAACCTTGTATCGCTAGACAACCCCGGCACATTATTATTATTATTATTTACTTAAAAATAAATGGAC
This sequence comes from Cardicola forsteri, assembly GCA_025895645.1. Taxonomy (NCBI): domain Eukaryota; kingdom Metazoa; phylum Platyhelminthes; class Trematoda; order Strigeidida; family Aporocotylidae; genus Cardicola; species Cardicola forsteri. The sequence goes on along the minus strand of JAKXYG010000291.1, from coordinate 261,235 downwards.
ATGAGTTGAACAAACAAAATACTTAAATATATAACTCCATGTAATGTACCTTGGACTAGGACATTGTATTCATTCTGTAATGGTGTGAATGTACGTTTAGTATTTAAGTTGACCTTATTATAGTAATATTAATAATAATAATAGTAACAATAATAATAACAATAATAATAATAATAATAATTATTATTATTATTATTATTATTATTATTATTATTATTATAAGAAGAAGAATGATAATAATAATAATAATAGTAACAATAATAATAATAATAATAATAATAATAATAATAATAATAATAATAATAATAATAATAATAATAATAATAATAATAATAATAATAATAATAATAATAATAATGGTAATAATAATAATAATAACAATAATAATAATAATGACAATAGTAATAGTAATAATAATAATAATAATAATAATAATAATAATAATAATAGTAATAATAATAATTTCCACTTAAATTATATGAAAACATAATATTACTCTAACGGTAAATTTAATTTATTTTTCAAAATATAAAATACACTCAGTAATTTTTTACAATAAAATTTTGTCAAAGCAAATCTTGAAACGTTCATATTTGCTATATAATAATTCGCATATACAGCAAACATATATTTTGTCATGTTAATTGCCCTATTCCCAATAATACAGTGTAGGCCAATTTGCTACTCAAATGCAAAAACCAACAGCAACAAGAAAATGTAATTTATTATTAAGAAAAGCAAACACACAAGTTAGATAAATGAGAAAACAATCGTGTTACAATCTTTTGAAATTTATGCATATCTTTTTTATCAATCTAATTTTTGTGGCCAAGTGTGTGCATGTTCTTTTCCACCCGTTTTACATGACTTGTTTTTCACTGCATGTTTGCTACATACATCCATTTGCAAACATAAATAACGATCATAGCGATACCGATGGATAATACACATGCATGTAGCGACAATATTTGCCAAAATCATCAAAGAAATACGCCGACCCAATCTATTGGCACAAATATGAGTTGGATTCAAAGTTGGTGGTGTGAATGTGAGTATGCGCCAACCACAAAGACGTGTGGAAACAAAGGTAGCAATAAACCCAATGAACACAAACAGTCTATTTAAAACGCTTGTATTAGTCATACACATTGGATATATAAATATATATATTCATTTAATTTCGTTGTTATAATGTCTAAATGTTTTACAGCAATCGGTGAAGCCGAACGAGAGTGCCAATGGTAGCATTCAAACCAATTCTGCCTAGAGATAATCAGAAATGAACCGATTTAGCCAGTCCCAAGCCTGAATAAATGATGAGGGTTTGCAGTAGGAATGGCATCCAAAAACCCAGGCACCAAACTATTTAACGATCATAATGCTTCAAATTGGTTCAATGCAAAACCAAAAAGAGAAAATGAACTAGAAACAGTGACCCTTTATAAAAGAGGAAAAAACGGAAGTAGACGAAGCATGTGGTGGTGCTGCCCAAGTCCGAATCTACTGAACGTTGTAGCATAGCGACACAACTAAATGCTAAAAAGCACAGCAAATATGTTGAATTTTTGTTGGCAAAATTACAATTAACATAAATTCACATGTTTGTTTTTTTTAACATGAGATTTAAGGGGTTTGTAAGACAATCGCAGCATTCCAACATTATAACGGTCTAAAACTGTAATTACCCAACTGATCTATTGTCAATATACAATAGCTTAAAATTAACACGATAAAGAAAGTTCAGATTTGCGAAAATATTAAAGTTTTAAAATCCACTATTACTTTTTTTCAATGTTTATTAGTTTGAATGTTTTACAAGAAACATCTTTCAGTAGTGGACATTTTAGCAAAGTCCAACGTGGGCCCGCATTTTAGTGCGATTCGAAACCCCATGCCCACCGAGGTCCAAAGTCGAGCGCTGTACCGCTAGACCACCCCGAAACTAATCTATTTACAATGCCGGTTGGTGACACGGTCATCGCTTTGTTATCTGGAAATAGATTGAAAATTGACAATTCATAGGCATTACTGCCATCCCCAGGATTATTAGTGCATCGCGCAACACATAAATAAAAACTGACCATTTTCAAACAGCACTTCACCAACAGCCAACCACTGACTGTCGAAATGCAAAAGCATTTCAACGTATTGTCCAACACCCGCGCCAACTTCGTATTCGTTGCCAAATATATTTTGAAGAACATTTTTGTCGACCTCGACATCGGTCATTCGAACGTGCGACGTGTTGAATTGATTGGCCAATTGTCCTACTGGCAACTGAATCCATCGAGATGTTGTAGCGCGCGTGTCAGGCTCAATACTGTAGCGAATTGCAGATACGACAAGTGGATCATTGTTGTCGGTTTGATGAATCATAAATTTTAGTGTTATATTTTGGGGCATTGTGAGACCGGTTAGAAAGTCGTTTGATATATACAAAGCCATTGAGGTAAAGTTGTACATTGCGTCAAAACGAAATACGACAGACACGTAGTCCGGTTCGTTCGATGAAGATTGGGCGGGCCGGCGCCAGCCAACATATTTCTTGCTCGAAAATGGACTGCAAGTGGAAATAAACGAATGGGTTTTAAATAATAAAAGTAGCTGAAAGTTTTGTTTATTTATTTTAATGATAATGCCGGGGATTGTCTAACGGTACAGCGCTCGAATTTGGACCTCGGTGGGCATGGAGGTTCGAATCCTACCACCGGCCCACTAAAATGTGGGCCCACCTTCGGCTTCACTAAAAATGTTCACTACTGAAAGATGTTTCTTGTAAAACATTCAAAGTAATGAACAAAAAAATTATTAGCAGAAATAAACCAATCTTGCCAATCCCAATCCTGGATAAAGGAGGAAGATTTGAAAGCAAGGTTAGCAACCTGACCTTTGTAAAAAAAAATAGTCTATAATGCTACAGAAACAACGACAAAAAAGTGATTGCACGACCCAGATGGCAGGATTGAGTGAAAGTCGCAAAAACGTTCATTCTTCGATTTGCAAAATCTTCAATTAGACGAACAAAATTACTTGGTCAAAATCTACATTTACCATTTATATATATAGATAGATAGATAGATAGATAAATGCTAATCAAGACATCGAAGTTGATTGTTTAATATGTCGTATAAATATAGATATAGTAAAGAGGTAACTACGTCATCAACCAAATGAATGAATAAAACATGGATTTACTAAAATAATTAGTTAAACAAACAAGTGATTACATATTATATTGTAATTCCTGTGTACAACAATTATTTACAATTCTAACAGTTGTTGTACAACACAATTAGTACAAATATGAACATTTGAAAAAAGACCAATGTTCTATTATTATTATTATTGATTTTATCTTTGATTAAAAAAGTGTTTCAAAACAATTACAAAACAGCCAATCAACGGTCGTTTGAAGGCTACCGAGGAGACTGAAAAGCGTTAATCAATATTCTATCTACACTCCAAAATAGATTAATTGTTGAAAATATAAATTAACCTACAAATCTATGTATAATCTACTTTTGACTGAGTCGAAGTTCTTCATTGGATACATCGAACAAAAGGTACAATACCGTTTTTACTTCATGGTCTTTCACATCAAGGTACATTTTATAAGTTGTTGTCATTAACGTGGCCTTTATTTTTAAAATATCACGCAACAATAAGAAGGCAGCACTGTAATGAAACTATGGCAAAGAAGTGAAAACATCATGATTCCGATAACAGGATTTGGCCAGTATCCACATAAAACTGCAATTTTCCATGTCAATGTACAATCATACAAAGCAATCTTGTTGCGGCTTGTTGCTGTGTTTAAACTTGAAAAAGGATGCTTTGAACTTGTTTCTTTGTCGTTATAGAGGTTCGATTTGACAAAGACGGGGTTTCAACTACAACAACCAATTACTTTGATCGCATCTATTAATGCACAAATAACTTTAACAACTAATGCAATTGCACATTTTATTTACATGTTAAAATCAAATATAAATATTCTCTTTACACAGAATCAAAGTCGTAAACGTGACTCAAAATTTGTTCTGTAAATGGTTATAAGCAGTAGTGTCAGAAGTGGTGCAGCGGTACAGCAATGTTTTCCAATTATCATTAATACGTATTCAAGCATTATTGATCATTAGTAATTATCGATTTTCCCTTCAAATAAACGAGCACTAGAGTTTTGTGATTTGAGAGTTGTATTCACTTGTTCGTTTAAAAACTGTCGTTTGTATAATTAATTTGAATTGATGACATTTTAACGTGTCTGAATAAATATTGGTGTGTCCTTTCTATCTATGTGGGCAAATAACTGAATACTAAGTATTTTCTATTAACGAGTACTGATTTCTATCATCGTACAACATGACGCGTACTTGTTAAAACAGGACTTCAAATCCAACAACATTAAATATCCACTTGTTGAAGAATTTTTATAACCAAAATGTTTAACCAGCAAAAAGAAAAACTTCATTCTATTTGTAGCAACTAATGAGAAAATTGTTGTGTAGGAAATTCTTTTGATGCTCTAAAGTAAAATCCGTTTTTATTGAACTCTTTTATTCAACCCGACTATTAAGCATTCCTTTGTTTATTACTTAATATTTCCTTTTTTTTTTGATTAATTAGTTATAATTGAAAAATATTCATCAAGAAAAACATGCTAATGTACATAGTTGTTCTCAAATTTCACATTGTTTACAAATTAAACATCAAAAGGAATGGAAACAGTTTAAACACAAAGGGATTTCAAATGTATTGTTCAAATTTTTTAAGTACTTTTTTAAGGAAAAACATAAGGAAACTCTTCTCTAGTTAAATCCCAAGTGCAAATGATTTAGAAACGTAATTTATGCAATACTCTGGTTGCTGGGTTCGATTCGCACCACCTTCACTTAATGCAAGGCCTCGTATGGCTTTTCTAAATGCCCACTTGCTTGAAAATGTTTTCCATATAAACATTTGGAATGCCAATAATCGTGAGGATTTGAGTAATGCTTATATTCTTGACTGTTCGTCATCCGTATGGTGTATCCTGGACTAGGTGCCTATAGGCAGCAATGACCAAGTGCACAGCGCTATAGCTGGGATTTTACTGAATTCCTGTTTAGTCAATGAGTGCTAGCATACACCCAAGATGCTTAAAAGGTATCCTAAGGTAACTATTAACCATAGTAGTCGGTTAGGTTCACAAATCCGTCAACAGACGTTTACCCTATAGAAGATCGCATCGTCAATGTTATGTTATGTTATAAAAACATTTAAGCGTTAGCAATTGGACGGGTTAATAAGCCAAAGGAAAGTTGACGGTCTAACAACCCAAAGTTTGTAAAAGCATACATATTATGGCTAAAATATAATAGAAAAACAGTTGCATGAATACACCCCGTTGTAAGAAAAAAATATTGAAAAACAAGCTTAATAATGTTTCAGTACACTGTATGAAGTTCCAACGCCGGTTAAAAAAAGGGAAAATGCAAGGTTAAAAATGCAACCTTTAACAAATGAATATTGGTCAAAAACAACAAAATAATTCCATTTAAGTGAACTAGGGGAGAAAAAGAATGGAAACTTGATTGTAATGACAGGGTTTAGTAAAAATCAAAATAAGGTTCCATCTTCAATGTGTACTAATTTTTATGCGATTCATTGCCATTGGCAACGTAGTATCATGAGCGTGATTAATGTCAAACAGTAATAAAAATTTTCGTTTCATTGATGGCATCTTTAATACTCAAGTGCATCTAGTTTAACATGTGCCACGTGGAGGTAACAGTCAGGAATATTACAATCATTTAAAAATGAACATTCTTACAATCATTGTTCAATTTTAATGCCCTGGAATAGTCTACTTGAACCATGCTTTCTATATCAAAATGGTTTTGTAATGGTAAACGTAATCCGTATAGATTGCTATATTGAATACTATCAATAATAATAATAATAATAATAATAATAATAATAATAAATTGACTAAATTTTAATTACCTTATGCTCGTCTTAAACTCAATATCGCTATCAGTCAGCTTGCCCAATCCGCCTTTCAGTTCGTAACCTTGAGCCAAATAATGACCTGGTGAACGTCCCAAATGGCTTGCACTTCTTTCCCATCCATAATCGTACGTATCATCCAACAGCTTGTAGCTCTGACCATTTTCGTTTGCCGCCTCTCTCCTATTGGATGATTCGAAAGTTGGACCGGAAAATTGAGACTGCGTGAGTGGAGTGCCAATGGCCGAACGATATTCAACAATTCCATCTGAGTTATGTCGATTTTATTCAATAATAATAATAATAATAATAATAATTACTGATTTTAAACAATAAATTAGATTTAGTAAAATAAATGTATTATTATTAGTAGTAGTAGTAGTAATTGTTCATATTTACATTAATCTAGATAGATATAGTCACAAAAGTTTGTTTACTACTTCGTTTTTGCCTCTGTGTCGGGGCAACAGAAATAAGCAGAATACTCAACGCCTAGCTAAATGAGCATGTATTTGACTTCCATCACGGCTGTCGTTTAGAAAATGGATAGAATATCCGCATCAAACGTTTAAGCAATAACACCCGAACAAAAACAAATAAAAGGCGTGTATTTTACATCTAAAATGATCATTTCAAAAAAACAAACATTTTAATAAAAGCCTCAAATGTTGGACCCACATTTATTTCGTAACCCAGATTGGCTATAGGACCGTTACAATTACATTTGTTGCAAAACGAGAAAAAAAAAAGTAATTAAAAATTATTATTTGGTATTAAAATTTTTATTTATTGCTCCAAAAGATGAATTGAACAGTGTTATATTTTGTGTTTGAGTAAGCTCAAATTATCTAATTTTTCGAATGTTTGATTGACATATAAATAGCAGAATGTCTATAAAATCTTTGTACAATTTTTTCATGTTTGCTACTTTGCATGTTTTACAAGAAACATCTTTTAGCAGTGGACATCTTGGCGAAGCCGAACGTGAGCCTGCATTTTGGTGGGCCGGTGGTGGGATTCGAACCCATGCCCACCGACGTCCAAATTCGAGCGCTGTTTCGCTAGACAGGTAATTGGTAGAATACGTTTGTCAGAAAAACAACAATGTTTTTTGGCTAGTAGGTGGCATCCTTGTGACGTCGCCACAGGTTCGCAAAGATAGACGAGCCCGCCTGATTTTTTGTCAGGGTTATCTCCTTTAACCGAATGACTACATCCAGTATACATATACGTTAAGATACCCTCTACGTATCCTGGATGTATGCTTACATGCACCGTCCAAAACGAAATCCCAGTTATACCACTGTGCACTCGGACCCTACTGTTATTAGTCTACACGCCTATGAGTACCGGGTGGAGGAGGAACGGTCAGTATTACCACCATTATTTAAAATTGACACTTTATAAGCATTACTCAAATTAATAGAGAAAAATATTGAATATCTACTCATCATTTTGCAATAATTTCCACATATTCATATAATCATCTGCTTTAGTAATAAATTTATTGAATTGTTAAAAAATGTCATAGATATATAAATTTCCTCTAAATTTATAGAACAACGTTGAACACTCAAAAAGCTACTTCGTTGACTTATAGTTAGTTGTATACAGACAGTTGCCATTCAATAGTGTCAGATGCCTTTTTCAACAATACGATCAATAACGATAAACATACTTGCATTGCACCCCAAAATTTCTAATTTCAAGCACGTTTTCGCCAACTGCAAACTGGACGGATAAATGCGAATGTAGCGGGCAACAAATGGAGGATCGATGGCGTTGAAATTTTCTGTCATTGCGTCCTGATTGCCATTAAGACGCTACAAAAATGAGGAGAAGGAGGCATAAGCATTACCAGTAAAATTATTTATTAATTTTATCGAATTTATGCAAGTTGTAGAAGTTATTTATTTGTACTTGGGTGGCAATTCGCTTTTGACAATCAATAATTTAGCTAGAAGAAAAATTAAAGATTAGTGTTGGGGTACAGCGCTGGACTCAACTTTAGCGAAGCCAAATGTGGGCCCGCATTTTAGTGCCGCTGATGGGATTCGAACCCATGCCCACTGAGGTCCAAATTCGAGCGCTGTACCTCTAGACCACCCCGGCATAATAATGATAATACTAACAATAATAATAATAATAATAATAATAATAATAATAATAATAATAATAATAATAATAATAATAATAATAATAATAATAATAATAATAATAATAATAATAATAATAATAATAATAATAATATTAATAATAATAATAATAGTAATAATAATAATAATAATAATAATAATAGTAATGATAATCATAGTAATAATAATGATAATAATAGGCGGTCTTGCCACCAACTGTTGCTCTATAATACTTTTGTGTATCGTTCATATGTGCCTGCGTTTATCTTTAAAACACACCACTATACACTCAGCCTCTGTTCCATCCCAGCCTATGTATAAGAAGCATCACGTGGAGATACATATACATAGTATGGCGACTATACGCCTATACAAAAACATTTTTAACTCGTTACAAATGTCAACACTACACTCGTTACAAAATAACATACTCGAGAGCCGTTTTCCTTTTCGTAATTAAGCCAAGCGTTGCCATCAAGTTCGCGGCGGTATTGGATGTAGAAATAGGGCGTTGTTTGTCGACCCTGTCGATAAATGAAATAAGACGAATTTGATTGGTTAATAAAACAACCAATCGTTATTCATTGAATAAAAAAGGCTTTATTATTCAAACATTTGGGATCAACTATTTGTTTATTTTTACTATAGTTGATGTTAACGTGTTGAGAAAGAAGACTAGGGTGCTAAAGGTTAGTAACCTGACCTCTGTTAAAAAAATATTGTTAAACAAAACAATTAGATAACACGATTTTATTCGGTTACGGTAAGGAAGTGAAAGTAGCATAATTCCGGTGACGGCGTTTGGCGAAATCCAAACAGAATTTTAATCTTCAACAGATACGATCTTCACAACCGAGAATTTATTGTACAATATCGTTCGTTGTCCTATGCTTTTCACAGAGAAAGAATTTAAAATAAATAATAAACTAAGAACAGTGTTTATTCAGACACGTTAAAATGTCATCAATTCAAATTAATTATACAAACGACAGTTTTTAAACGAACAAGTGAATAAACTCTCAAATCACAAAACTCTAGTGCTCGTTTATTTGAAGGGAAAATCGATAATTACTAATGATCAATAATGCTTGAATACGTATTAATGATAATTGGAAAACATTGCTGTACCGCTGCACCACTTCTGACACTACTGCTTATAACCATTTACAGAACAAATTTTGAGTCACGTTTACGACTTTGATTCTGTGTAAAGAGAATATTTATATTTGATTTTAACATGTAAATAAAATGTGCAATTACATTAGTTGTTAAAGTTATTTGTGCATTAATAGATACGATCAAAGTAATTGGTTGTTGTATTTGAAACCCCGTCTTTGTCAAATCGAACCGCTATAACGACAAAGAAACAAGTTCAAAGCATCCTTTTTCAAGTTTAAACACAGCAACAAGCCGCAACAAGATTGCTTTGTATGATTGTACATTGACATGAAAAATTGCAGTTTTATGTGGATACTGGCCAAATCCTATTATCGGAATCATGATGTTTTCACTTCTTTGCCATAGTTTCATTACAGTGCTGCCTTCTTATTGTTGCGTGATATTTTAAAAATAAAGGCCGGGTTAATGACCTTTCGCCATAGTGCTAAAATCGTGACCAGGTAGACATGTTCCCACTGCTTGCACTAATTGCAGACTGTTTAACGACCACGTAATAATTTTTTTAATTAAAACGCATTTTCTAACAGACAATTAATAATAAAAACGTTTCTATTTAATATAACTGTCTGCTTTTTTATCAGATCGAACGCCACAACAAAGGCATTTGAGTCCATGCAAATTCTAATATATTTAAAAACATTAATGGCAAATGAAGCACACAGATGTAGAAACATATATAATGTAATTTAAAGTAAAAAATTGCAATTAATTTAGTCGCCACTTTTATTCACAATGTACTACTGATAAATAAATGGTCAGTAGTTTGTATTAATTGGCGACTGTATGTTTTCTGTTTCGCATTAACTAGTCCCCACATTATTTCCATTGATTACAAAAACAAGGTATAAAATATTCCACTTCCTGTGATCCACTATGCTGTATGTTGGTGTGTGTGTGTGTGTGTAAATAAACTCAAAAATTTATTATATACTTCTTGTAACTAAAACTGTGTTTTTAAATTGTTGACAAGATCAAAATGGATTTTCTAAAAATTAGGGGCCTATTAACAATTATCCTATCAGTCAACATAATGTATAATATAATTATGCATGCCATTAATATCAATCAAAAACAATCAATAAAAAAGATTTACGCTCATAATTTGTTTTGAATCTATTTTTGTAATAATCAATTTACAGTGTGTTGTAGTTTAATAAAAAAACACATGAATATTACTCATATTGATTTGTAAAAAATGTTCATATTATTTAACTTTAGTTAAAAACAGTTGTTTCAATTCAATAATATAGCTCAGTTCATATAAGGGATATTAAATTAATTATCCGTTATCAATGGGACAAAATATATTACATGGATTTTTGATTAAATTACATTTAAAAATTTTCCACTTTTTAAAATGCATATATATTTCAACCCACTCTAAAATGTATTATATGAACACAATTAAAAAAATAAATTAAAGCTAAAATAATAGATTCATGCAGTATTTAAATCTTGCATTTTTTAAACAGGGAATTTACATAAATAATATTTTAACATATTTATAAAATAGAATAATTTTAAATAAATAATTATTTAATAACAAATTTAAAATAAATTTATAGTAATTTTTTATGTCAATATAGACAAGTTATGAAGCTTGTAATATTTTTTATGCATTTGAACAGTTTTCATAGTATACATACTTATATTTTAACAAAATATATGGATTTTTTTTAGATTTTAATAAGTAATAAAACACTCACTGTGTTTCATAGTTAGAATAAACAATATTGTATATTTTGATTGAAAGTTGTTTTTCGAAAAGTTATTTTGTCAAATAAATATTGTTACATTTTTTTAATTTTATGTTTATTACTTTGAATATTTTACAAGAAATATCTTTCAGTAGTGGACATTTTAGCGAAGCCAAACGTGAGCCCACATTTTAGTGGGCCGGTGGTGGGATTCGAACCTCCATGCCCACTGAGATCCGAATTCGAGCGCTGTACCGCTAGACCACCTCGGCACTGTATTAACGAAACCTATATATGTTTGTAATTATCAACAGATACCAAATACTTCAAAATGTTGTAATTCAGTATATATAAAACGATTATATGGTAAGTAATTCATATTTTTGATCAGTTTGAACAAGAGACGGTTTACATCGAATTAATCAAACCCTTCCGCCTTGTTAAGCACTGAAACACCTCATTACAATATTATTATTAAAGAATAACATTTTGTAAATCCTTGCTACGGCTTCTTTGCTGTTATTTTCAACAGTACCCATAAAACATGTTCCCTGTTTCCATCAAAATTGGTCCCTACTTTGATTAGAAGAAGACTGATGTTTTTCGAAAATCTTTAATTTTGATAATGGCGCTACTATTGACTACGTACAATTGCGTGATACCTAAACGGAACAAAAACCGATCGCCTTGCTTGAGTTTTTATTTCAACCGGCAACAATGCACCTTGACAACACGAACAAACACCTTGATCCATTAGGGCTGTCACAAGAATACAACTTACTATTTTTCTTTATGTTATACGTGATTTCTTGTCATTCAAAGCAATAGCGAGAAATTAGTCGAAACGTTAGAACAAAATAGTGAAAAATGGGCAACCCCCCCCCACACACACCGAACTATCTACTATGATTCATGCGTGACTGCTAAAAAAATTGGAACTAGATTGTGACTTCGGATAAAATCGTGATAATTTTATGACTGTAGTTTTGTCTCATTTTGACAATTCCAAATAAAAATATTGGAAAACTGGTAAACTGTGAGACGAATTCTTTTGGTATATTCTCGTCAGTCACCACAAAAAAAAGGTTTACAATCGACATTTAAGCTCAAGTCAATACAACTCACTAACAAACTACACAAATACACGCCCACACACACCTATACATATTGGATTACGACCAAGCTAAGTTTAATGTAGGTACGATCTATTTTTGTTCACACAAAGTGGGTTTCAATGTGTCCAATAGAAACGGATTCGACAATTTTTTTCGATGTTTGACGAAAAATATTATTATTGGAAAAGTGGCCGAACTCGAAACGCGAAAGCCTAATGGAGAAACGGGAGTCCATGTTCACCCATATACGCTACTATGGGAGTAGAATTGGGACTTTTGACCACTGGAATAGGAGTCTAACACATGAAGCAGTTTTTCCCACCCTTGACGAATAAATTTTGATTTTATGTATGTTGGCTATTATTCTATATTCCAAGCCTTTAAATCACATACATACTATATAGACTATATTTATATTCATTAACATATGACATTCTATTTCATTTTGATCCCATTATTTGTACTACTACTTTTTTTATATTGATGGTAAAAATGTATTTTACACTGAATGTATCTCTAGTGAGATATTAAAGCTTAATAATAATAATAATAATAATAATAATAATAATAATAATAATAATAATAATAATAATAATAATAATAATAATAATAATAATAATAATAATAATAATAATAATAATAATAATAATAATAATAATAATAATAATAATAATAATAATAATAATAATAATAATAATAATAATATTCCAATATAGTGTGTATTTATTAGAAATTTTTAAAATGTATAAACTGTTTAAATATTGCATAAAAAACTATTTCTTTTCCTTTCAATTAGCTTTGAACAATCAAATTGTTACATTAAACAATAGATAAAAGTCTGTCATAACTATAGATTACATGCATTACACACATTTACACCTAACTTCACCGTTAATATGTAACAAAACGTTTATCTACATAACGGTACAATACCTGTATAGCACACGCAATATTAAGCATGTATAGGATAAACATATGTTTTGCTTGAGTACATTTCGGTGATTACGTCGTAGTTGCTATAGCTTAAACAGCTGTTATATATATATATATTATATACATATACATGTGCAATTATGTCCACAAGGCCGGTAAACATATGTCATCAGTTTGCCCTCGAGCACAACTAATATATTTATATTATGCGTCTTTTCACAATTATAAATGGTATTCAAAACTGTTTTTATTATACAGGACACTTAATACGTAAATAAAGCTCAACATTTGTCTTTCTATTCAATGTCAAGATTTGCAAACGCACTGGGGTGTGCATCTTCTGACGATAGTTCATCTAATACATTTTTTCAGCTACTGTCGCGTTTGGAAAACATGCAAATCCACTTTGAAGATGGAAAAAATATATTAATCCACTCACCACGACTAAAATGCATTGTTTAATTGTTTGTACGGTATTCCTGTATGCAATTAAAACCTGAATCCTTTTTATATATGAGATACGTGTAGAACAACACTCATTTCGCATCCTCTGTATTAGATGATTGGATAAATAAGGTTAGCAACCACCACACTCAGTTTTATGATAATCCGACAACATAGATTGCGCTGGTTTAAACACATTTTTCATAGAAATCTCACTACAATCTCATGTATCATTACTTTGACTTGGCCAAATGTCAAATGGAATAGAAAGAAAGGTGGTTAGAAATGTAGTTGAACCGATGTTGTTTGAAACAATCTTTGTGCTCGTTGAACGTGGACTTTACTCTGGAAACACCTATACACCTCCGAAAACCGTAAACAGTGGAAAGGGGATTACTAAAAGGAGATTACTAAAAAAAACTATGTGAGCTTGGAACGATTTATTTATTTATTTTATGTTTATTACTTTGAATGTTTGCACGAGAAACATATCTTTCAGCAGTGGACATTTTAGCGAAACCGAACGCGTGGGCTCGCATTTTAGTCCCGGTGGTAAGATTCGAACCCATGGCCACCGATGTCCAAATTCGAGCACTGTACCGCTAGAGATGGCTCTACTGCCAGGATCATCACTACTATTATTATCTTTGTGCTCAATTTATATCTATTGAGGTATTAATAATAATAATAATTAATTATTATTATTTTATTATTATTATTATTATTATTATTATTATTATTATTATTATTATTATTATTATTATTATTATTATTATTATTATTATTATTATATTAATATTTTCCTCATTAACCGCATACATTGTGTAATCTCAACATCTGTTATAGGCACAAGCACAAAAGCAATCGCGAGTCGTAACTTGTACACAAGCAAGAAAATCAACCAGCTGTGTAATTGCATGCCTAGTCCATCCGAAAACACATCTGCACGCTGTTAACTAGGTCACCATTTTATCACAAAAATCCCATGTTGCTCTACCTTTTCCTTTTTTTACAATGTGTCATCCATTGATTGTGTTGTTGTTTTTGCTTTTTCCAACCTGCATCAAAATGTTTTGCATTGAAAACGAAGCAATTTATAGATAATGGATGTAATAATATACATGTATTTATTATTGAAAGAAAAATGTGGATAATGATATTATCTTGTTCGGTCAATTTGCACATACAAGCACAAATGAGGTAGGAATCGACTGTATTATTATTATTATTTACCTTTATTCACAACAGGTGGCTTATGTCAACAAATTATCAACATGTAGTATATTTGTACTTGTGTGTGTGTGTGTGCAAATACAAGCTTTAGTACAAGCGTTGATATGGATATGTGTATTGTATGATAATTTACTATATCAGTATTCAAATATATACAACATTATTCATGTTTATTTAGTTGGAGAACGCACTCGCGATGATGATGATGATGATGTATTTATGCAAATTTAATTGCGTTTCAAAGTGATTTTTTTTTGAATAAAAAGACTTGTCGTGTCAACTGTATAAATAAAGATACATGTGTATACGTATGTTCGGACGCACTCAGATTGCACACTGTAGTCAAGGCACTATAAATGCATTGTGTAGACATGCTTTATGAGATATTAAATCAGTTGTTTGTTTTTCATACATTTTCAATAAAGTGCGCTATTAAGCTACTTCTTCACATGTTATGCACAAAACATCTTTTACAAGTGGACATTTGAGTAAGGCCGAATGTGGGTCCGTACTTAGTGGGCCGGTGGTGGGATTCGAACCCATGGTCATGCGGATACGAGTCGAGCACTCTATTAAAGTCAAAATTGATTATAATTATTTTGCAGTTTAGATCGACAATGATTCACAATCTTGCCAGTCTGGATAAAAGAGCGCAACCTGGCTTAGTGTATAAAAATGTATACTGCTACGGAAACAATACAAGAGGACGCCATACCGGCAAACAACGGCAAAGAAATGATCGTACATATCTGGATGACAGAGTTACACAAATGACAAGGTTAAGTGAAGGCCGAAAGAAGATCAATCTTCGGTTTGCACAATGTTCAATGCCAACGAAACCTTGTTGTTGTTGTTTTGCTGTTATTGCTATCTTATTGCCCCTTGCTTATTTTTAAAGCAAAAACAGGGTTTTGTACAATAATATATAATATAATAACATTGTGACAATATGACGAGTTTAAATATACATATAGATAAGTGTTCGGTGTTATGGTGTGTTACATTCCTTTCGATCTAAGATCCACGTGACAATTTTATGTGATGCTTATTTCCATTGTCTGTCCGCAAATATATGTTAACCAACTTCTATTTATTTATTGTAGAGAGCGAAGTCGAGGACAAGAGATGGCATTTATTGCCGCTGATAGTCTACGGTCTTTTGACAACATCGGTCAACCAGACACAAGTTTCCCTTTATTTTGCCATTTTCCAACCGTTTTTGACAAGTTTTCCATAGCAGCAACAATGGTAAACAAAAAGGCAGTTTAGAATGTAATACTGCCAAGTAATCGTCACTGTAGCCCGTCCCACGTCCGGTTAAGAAAGACCGGTCCTCATTCCGATAACGGCGTTGGGTAAAATCCGAATAGAATGTCAATCTTCGATATGCACGAAAACGTAATGTACAATCGCATGGAACAACGCTCTTAAGAGCCAAACGGTTGCAAATAATAATTGTTACCGTGTATCTCCTTTACAATATTGACTGGCATATGGAGCAGTGCTTGATAGCATGAACATTTTTTAATGTTCATTATTTTTAATGTTTTACGAGAAACATCTTTTAGCAGTGGACATTTTAGCGCCGGTGGTGGGATTCGAACCCCGATGCCCACCGAAGTCCAAATTCGAGCGTTGTACCGCTAGACCACCCCGGTACATACTTGACATCAGACGATATTCTCTATTCTATATATATACATATATATATATGGCTTTCTAATTGGAATCCCCGCTGTTATTCGTAAATCCAAGTAGTTTATTTGTCGCAAATATTGCTTGAGGATAAATAAGTCTATTTTTTCAAGCACATCCACCTGTTATTACACAATGAATGATGTTCTGAATCATTGTTGTTAATCAAAGCAGACCGTTCAATGGCACATGCACACACAGTGCGTATGTTGAGTAATTTTCTAATTAATTTGCATTGTAAACAATTGCTACTATGAATCATCCATCTATTTCGTTGTCTTCTGTTATTACAAAAATGAGTACAATTAAAATTCAATTAAATACAATTTGTTGTCTATCAAGATCGATAGGTCTTTGCTAAGAGAAATGAAAACGGCTTTCATTTTGGTTTTGGTTTTAGTCGCAAGGGATTCATTTGTACAAATGACTAAAATAGCTTTTGCTTACGAAATAAGACAACATCTGTCTCTATTCATACTGTTTGTAGACAAAATTTGAACTTAAATAGATTGGGCGGAATTTGAGCTTGCAATGCAGCTACTAAATCCGTCATTGCCAGTCCCAAACGAAAAGAAGAGGGATTTGAGTGCAAAATTAACGACCTGGCCTCTGTAAAAAAATTTACATTGCTAAAGATACAACAAGAGGACACCGTTGCACTAAACTCCGATAAAAAAAAAGAATAGTAGCATGATATATATATGCGTGTGTGGTCTGGCGGTAAAGTGTTCAACTCGAACCTGTGTGGGTATGAGTTCGATTACTTCCACCAACACCCGATGCTGAAAAATGTTTTAACGTGGCAAAAATAAAGTAGGAAAATAAAATAAAACAATAATACATGTATAAACTAGAATATTGTCACCAGTAAAAGAACTAGGGTGCCACATCGCCATTCAAACAAACGTACCTTGCTTTGAGCCACCCGACCTTTCGTAATGATGAGTTTGATGAAGTTTTGGCGTCCCAAATCAATTTCCATAAACTCGCGTAAATCTTGACCAATTAGAGTATCGGGACACCAGGCGCGGTCTTCTTGTAGACTGGAGTCTGGTAAGTTGTATCTAGTGGAGATAAGAGCAAATGCAACATTATTATTATTATTAGTAGTAGTAGTAGTAGTAGTAATAGTAGTAGTAGTTCAGGGTCATCATGAATACTCTGACCCCGGGTGGAGGCTCGCTATTGCACTTCGGTAGGTTGAAGGTTACGAGTTTGCTCGGGTGCGCAGTTTTTGTCAGTGGATAGACCTCACGGTATTCCCTTACTTGTTCCGGGATGGTCTAGCGGTACAGCGCTCGACCTGGATCTGGGTGCGCATGAGTTTGAATCCCACTATCGGCACTAAAATGCGGGCCCACGCGTTCGATTTCGCTAAAATGTCTACTGCTGAAAGATGTTTCCCATAAAACATTCAAAGTAGTGAGCATAAAATTAAATTAATTAATTAGTGGTAGTAGTAGTAGTAGTAGTATTTATTTTGATAATAAAAACTGTATTGCTTGGTTATTCAAATTAACACAGAAAGTTGTATTTCTAAACTTCCCAACTCAAATACAAAAACCCCACCTCTGGACTGAGAGCTTCTGTTTAATCCTCTAAGCCTTCTGGCACTATTACCGTCCCAAAATTATGCATATACATGAGACTAACGATTAGTGAAGTTGGTTTCACTCAACTCGATTAAGAAGAGCTGTTTTAGGAAACATGAATTTAAATTTCTTGACTAATTTTTACGTTTGATACCTTTTATCGCAAAGTAACTCTACCTAGAGCGACTCAGAAATGAACCGAGTTAGCCAGTTCCAAGCCTAGATAAAGCAAGAAGGGCTATGGCAGGAAGGGCGAAAAAACCCATGTCAAAACTATTTAATGGCCATAATGTTTGATTTGATACTGAGGCAAATGGAGAAAACTAACCAACGATCCTTCATACACGAGAGAAGAGATGTACAAAATGAAGCCCTTTATCACAAAGTGCTACTTATTCTCAACTGAGTAGGACATTTGTTTTTTACACTCCGTTGCAAGCAAATGACAATTTAAGTCATGTATTTTTAATATGTCAAAGTTATACTGTTACAATCTTGAACTTATATTACCATTTCTACTCTGCTAATTGTACATACTCAAAACCCTTGTTACATAAACTACGTTTAACGTAGGTTTACAATATGACATTATACATATAATGCTAATTTGTAAGTCATCACATGTAATAATGTGCATTATTAATGCGTGTATGTGTGTGTTAGGGATACAAAACAATATAACCCCAGCGACTAGTACAGTAAAAACATGATTGTACATGTCACAAACTCCAGCTGATTAACATGGGCAAAGTTAAAGCAGGGGGTAAAGTAGTCAAGTTATGTTGCAATGCAAGAACGAATATATGACAAAAGTGATCGTTGCACATGCTGTGTTCATTAAACATCATTCATAATAATCCATCTATCTATCTATGATTCATACGAAACAATAGATGAATTAATTAGATATTGTGACTTGTAAGACTATGCATCTTCTAACAATCCCCTTAGAGATGCTAAGGGGATTGTTAGAGATGCTATGCGAATTTGGAACTAATGAAGATGTGGCATTGCCACTAACTTTTGTTGTTGTTGTTGTAAGACTATGCGAAAATGATTTAATTTAGGTGTATTGCTTCCAATACCCAAATTGTTTTAAATGGTATAGAGATTTTTCGTTATGGGTTTTAACACTAACGGATCGGAATATTATTATTATTATTATTATTATTATTATTATTATTATTATTATTATTATTATTATTATTATTATTATTATTATTATTATTATTATTATTATTATTATTATTATTATTATTATTATTATTATTATTATTATTATTATTATTATTATTATTATTATTATTATTATTATTATTATTATTATTATTATTATTATTATTATTATTATTATTATTATTATTATTATTATTATTATTATTATTATTATTATTATTATTATTATTATTATTATTATTATTATTATTATTATTATTATTATTATTATTATTATTATTATTATTATTATTATTATTATTATTATTATTATTATTATTATTATTATTATTATTATTATTATTATTATTGTTATTATTATTATTATTATTATTATTATTATTATTATTATTATTATTATTATTATTATTATTATTATTATTATTATTACTTCAGCAATTGGACAGTTAAGTAAAGCCAAATGATGGTCAGCATTTACTTCCGGTAGAGGCACTCAAACCTATGTTTACATAAGTATATATATAGTATATATAGTCAAAACTCGTTAAGTTAAAAGTAGCAAATTGAAAGTCTAATTTGCTACTTTAAACCATATTTATTTATTTGGTTTTCAGTGCTTGAATGTTGTGCGGAAAACATTTTTCAACAAGATGACATTTAGCATCGCTAGTGAACTTGGAACCCACACCCTGTCACACCCTGGTAACTCTCCAAAAATGTACCGGAATTATATAGGAACCAACTGGCCATTCAATAAGTGTACCAGAAAGTCCAAATGTTCACTGGTTCTTTAAACAACGAATGGTGTATTATTGTTTGCTACTGGAACTCGAACCGATACCCACCCAATTTCTAGTTACTATTGCCATTCTGGTATAGATGTTCTTGTAGTGTTACAAGACTTTCGTGTCAATTCGATTGTTCAATGTCAGTCAGGATATTACCATGATTGTAAATTGAAACTTTATAAGCATTACCTAAATCACAACAATTGTTGCATAGCACTCGTAATTAAACGTACTTTTTAAATACTACTACTACTACTACTACTACTACTACTAATAATAATAATAATAATAATAATAATAATAATAATAATAATAATAATAATAATAATAATAATAATAATATGCAAGTATATTATAGCTCCAATCAAAAGTTGTATCGATTATCCTACCAACACCGAGTAAGTCATCACAATAGGGATTGTGTGCATATATATATATATATATACATAGTATCCAAATTCCGTTAGACGCAGATATCACATTTGTCCCACCGCTTAATTCATTCCAAGTCAACATATTTTAGTTTTTTGTTGTCAAGGTGTGTGGAACACAAAAGGTCATATTTAAAATAAATGAAATTATGGGCCGTTAAGTGAATTGACGCACATAAGAATGGACTATCACTTGTCAACAGTGAAAATTTCAATGGAATCTAATTAAAATTGAATGTTGGTTACTATCGTTTCACTGTATGCTTTCCTTGTAAAGAAACCGATATCTTTTGTTGTCAATTTATGTCTGAGTAAGTATTAAACAGTACAATTTTTGTTCAATGAGTAATGACAGTTGAAGATGGCAAAAAGAAGGTTAGCAGACCACAGAAAATTTGGCCAAGAACCATTGGGGAAAATCTAATTGAAAGGCATGTCTTATGGGCAATGAAACAAAAAAAATTGGCAGCATGGAATCATTTTGTTGGCCCATATGTTCTTTTTAAATTATGGAACTTTGTTGGTGTTAATCTTGTTTATTGTGCTTCTACTGTTACCTTGTTGTCCTATGCTTATTTTAAAGCAAATGGTTTTTCTAATAAATTGTTATTAGGAATGCGCCTTTTACAAAATTCTAACACAAGGATCAGCATTTAGTGTGAGACTCAACCTCATGTCTACGTTTGTCTATCTGCCATTAAACGATGACGTAACTGTGTACTGAGCGTCCAAAGTAACCGATCCAATAAACAAAGTTTATAGAAGTTGACAGAATAGTATATATATATATATATATATATATAATCGATAAACAGCTATTATCCTAGTCTGGATGACCATAAGATGGATACTTATTACTAGGCTTCATTTCACTTTGCTGACAAAACATTCGAACAAAAAACCCCGAAAATCCAAATTTTTATTTTTACTTGCTTACCAACAATATTGAAAAACATCCCAAACAATAAACGTTGACAAGGTTACTTCTATTTTGGTTATCATTCAATGTATTGCTTATTCTAAAACCCGTAAGCTCTGAAAAACATGGACCAGTGGGATTGTTTCCTATGATTATACATTGAATTTTTAACATTGAAAATAGTGCATTAGAAAGATTGACCTTCCTTGCAGTAATTTTATGGGATAGTGACTACTTGTCGTTTCCTCAGCTTCCAACCATGCGCTTCCATCCTACCCTTTTCTCAAATGGACTTGGGACCATGTACGGTGGAACTAACAATCATTAACGAATGAAAACAAGTCATTTACGGTCAAGTAAAACGTACCTAGCTGCCGAAGCTCCGTACTGATATGACACAGCACTCGAATGTTGAAATGCCACATCTGGTACTTGGATTTGATCAGATAGCAGTCGGGTATTGCATTCGAAAGCATCTGCAAATTGAAAAAAAAACGATAATTGTTTTAAAGAAAACATTTTATGGCATATGGATGTTATCCTTAAATATATAATTAAGCGTTATGCGTTTTGGAATCAGATCACAGCAAAGCAGTGTCCAACCGACCTACGACATATCTGGGCTTCCATCTTTGTGGATGGCAGCGTATGCATCATACGTACACAAAAGGTATGATCAATCTAGAAAAAATCTATATCCTGATGAAGTGCTAGATACGATTACAAGAATGTTGGTTTTAAACCAACGTAATTTCACCAACTCTACAACCATTTCTTTAGATCAAAAACACTAGAACGTGATTGGTCGAGCTATTTGCCAAATTTGGAATTGCCGAAGAAGTAACCTTGTCATCGACCAATCAAATCGATTGATTATCAAAAAAATTAGAAAACCATCACGCCTATTTCTTGAAAAATAGAAACAATTGTATTCTCACTCACATATTAATCGAACATGCACCTTGAAGTGTGCAAATCAATGAACTGTAAAAACTAGCACTAATACCTTATTGTTAGTATGACTTACAAACGTGTCTAATTGTCTGGTTTACAAAATCAAAATAATGTTCACACTGCATTAACATATACTTCTCTCTTAGTTTATTATTTTTAACACAAATTATTTTCCAAAAAGTAGTTGACTTAGTTCCACTAAACAAAGATTTGTATGTAGTGTAGATGTTTAATTATTTATTTCATTTGAAAAGCCTTTTGTTTTATAGAGCATTGGGTAACAAAATTGTTCAATGTGATTGTGCATTAACTTTTGGGCTTTAAAGGCAAATTCTATTGGGATTTTGCCGAACACCGTCATCGCAATCATGCTGCTTTCACTTTTTTGCCATAGTTTAATACGATGGTTGGTTCTTTAGCAGTATTTACAGAGGTCAGGATGCAACTATTGTGCTCAACCAGTCGTGGGACCTGCTATGATGGTGTGTAATATATATATATATGTATCAGAAATGATTTAATCAAACCAGTCCCAAGCCTGGATAAAGGAGGAGGGTTTGAACGCAAGGTTAGCAACCTGGCCTCTGTACAAAAATTTATACTGCCATGGACGCCATTCTAACAAACAACGGCAAAGAAATGATCGTACGTATCTGGATGACAAAGTTACACAGATGACAGGGTTGATTGAGAGCCGAAAGGAAGCTCAATCTTTGATTTGCAGAATATTCAGTGACAACTAAATTTTGTTGCTGTTATTTTACTGTAATTGTCTTACTGCTCCATGCTTATTTTTTAAAGCAAAAGGGTTTTGTATAATATATATATATACATGACGATTATAAGTGTAAGTAAAGTAATCTAATTCTTGTTTATTTGAAAACTAGTATAACCTTAAACCTTAATATAATATTTGAATACTGACTGAACTTTTTATTTATTTATATTTATTGATGGGTTTTCAAAGGTGAAATATTATAATTGTCACATTCACTTGATTAATAAATTCACTTGATTTGTTTGGAATCATCAGCAATCACACACACACACACACACAAACTTGAACCCACACCCTATTTGGTGTTAGGCCCAATCCATTGAGCTGATGATGATTGAAAGTGACGCTATAAACTTATTATTTATAGTGAATTTGATTAATGCTAATTGCCCACCATCTTCAAATGCTACCTGCCAGTTTAGAAAATGGGTGATTCCTTCCACTAGGACTTGTACAACTATATAGGTTCTGACATACTGCACAGGTTTAATTTGCTTTGTGGCTTCAATGCCTAACGTAAATCATTTTGTCGAATAAATCGATATTTAGAAAAGTCAATCGAGGGAAGATGATAAAAAGAACCGATCTAACCCGTTCCAAACCTGGATAAAGGATGAAAGTTTGCCACAAGAAAGGTATCAGGCAGTAAAAAAATTAACGCCAAAATTGTGCAATGGTTACAGTGCTTTACATTGGTTCGATACAGAACCACGTAAAGACGAGAAACAGTAATCCTTCATACAGGAAAGAAAAGCTGCTTAAGAAAAAATGCAACTCCAAACCTATCACTTAGGCATAAATTATTTTTAATTAATTCATCAACAGATTAGATAGTCAACAGTGAATATAAAATACAAAGAAAATAAACAATAATTATTAATTAGAATTACAAAGATAGTCAAATAAACACAAATAAATTATTTAATTGTAGACAATGAACAGTAAACAGCTATTGTTTGTAACTCGTGAGTCATTGAAATGAATTATGTAACGATGAGATAAAATTTAATTGCAACAAATTCTCCACTTAATGTTCGCGAAAAACGGAAGTTTAAAGTGGAATAAGTTTATTATCTTTTTGAAATAAACTTCGCTATATAACCATGTAAAAATTTGCATATATAATTTTTAAAATGGCTACTGATACAAATTGGAATTTTGGGTTGGTTGTGTTTTACTTAATTGGAACATAAAATATAACTTCCTAGTAGAAGGATTTATAATTAGTTTATTATTATCTATTATTATTATTAGTAGTAGTAGTATTTATTATTATTATTATTTTTTAATTATTATTATTAGTAGTAGTAGTAGTATTATTAGTATTATTGTTATTATTATTATTATTGTCGGTTAAGATACTTTTATTACAGTCAACATCATTAGATATATCAAAATATTTTATGCCATTAGATTAAGCAAAATCACAGTCGAAGTATTATAGGGTACAACATTTTACAATAATCAATGAACAATATATATAAATTAGAAAATGCATGTATAACGCGATTATGAAAAAATTCCTAAATTTGTCCAAATATTGTAAAAAACTGTAATCTGTTGGTTACGTTTGGACGTTGAAAGGATAGAAAAGGAAACAGTATAATTGGAAGTAGCAGAGGTGTCTAAGACTCAAGACTCGACATGCGTTCGACTAAGTCCAGATTGTTACCTAGGTTGTCGTTATATGGATACCTGCTAAAAACTGAAGTTCCCTTAAATTAATTGAGCACTAATTTCTTCCCCACATGAATTAAATTAAAAAATTGAGTATTTAAGGATTATTTTCAACAACAAAAAATCGGTAAATAAACTTTCATTATAACAACACTCCATTTTTTAACATTAATCAATCATTGTAAAAGGAGAATAATACTTATAAACGATGGCTGGCAAAATTAATTATATCATTCGTTCAAAAACTTAATAAATGAATGCCAAGCCAACCAACATTTCAAAAATGTAATTTATTTATTTTCCTTAAAATCTCACATTATAAATTATTTTATGCTACTTTGTACTATAATTGTAAGTAGATTGTATTCCAATGCGATTATTTTAATCCGATAAGATCTAATAAAAATTGATTAGCAATAATGAAAATGTCACACGAATGAGGTTAATCAAAGGAACAACTAATTAGCACGTTTATACTCACAACACACAATGTGTTGAATAAATCTACACTTAATCCAAATATGGTTGGATTGCTAAAAAGTAGTTTATTTTTTTATAAAATATTCGGTCACGTAGTGTTTTATTTAAAAGTTATACCTAAAACAATCTCTTGTCTGTTGCACAGATTATAAAGTAATAAATTATGACTGAAAATAATAAACACACATTAAAAATTCTATCTTTTAAATGCAGCGAATAACAGGAATCATATATTGTAAATATTAGAGAAAAAAATAAAGAAACACCATCAATACCAATAAATAAAAACATCTATATTATTGACTTGAATAAAATGTATTTGACACATGCTTTATGTAATATTTATTTAATAAACAAAAACATTTTACGCTACATTATTTCTTTAAGTAACAGTATGTATTAAATGTTATGTTAATTAATGATTTAACATACTAGTTGGCGTCAGCGCTGTTAACTCAAATAGCAATAATAATAATAATAACAGTAGGAACAATAATACTAATACTAATATTACTACTAATAATAACAATAACAATTATAACATTAGTTGCTTTATTATTAGTGGTAGTATTGTTTCATTAATTGTATTTGTTTACTGAAAATGTTTTAGTAAAACAAACATTTATAATAACGATATGAAAGCCGTATTTAGTACACCCCACCCAAACGGATATAAACCCTAGTTTACTATAAAATGCAACAATTTGGGTATTAAACTCAACGGATACTAAATATACAGTTGAAATCTGGATAATATTGCTCTTAATTATACGTACATATACACCAAACATAGAAAAAAATATAATTTTAGTATAAAAATCAAACTTTGTATTAAATTGTGCCGGGGTGGTCCAGCGGTACAGCGCACAAATTTGGACCTCGGTGGGCATGGAGGTTCGAATCCAACCACCGGCCCACGTTCGGCTTCGCTAAAATGTCCACTACTGAAAGATGTTTCGTGTAAAACAAATAAACAAAAAATTAAAAATTAACAAGAAAGTCAAAGTAGATGCTCACATATAACACTCGAAAAACCGCATACAAATAACAAAATGTCCAGATTATTAGCACTACAAGGAGTTTTTGCTGTTAGCATAATTTATTTTGACTAGCATGGGCCAACAAGATTAATCCACACAATTGTACATTGAAATTACAAAGATTGAAATTCTATTTGGATGTTTTGGAAAATTGTGAATGCAACAATAAAAATTATTTCTTTATGTTTTAGGCAACACAACCATGCAGTTTTCCATTTTAAAGCAACAGTCCAAATTGCCATGATATTCATTATATTTGCCCTTACAAAAACTGAATTATGTATTATTAATAGTAGCTTAACTGCACGGCATCCATACAGTTCTAATATACAATTAAAGAGTGATAAAATTGTTATGCCACTATAATCTTGATTGATGTATGCTTCAATATTTGATACAATGTAAATTTAATCTATCCCTCAACATGTTTTTACTGTTAATATTACGATTATTATTATTATTATTACTATTACTATTATTATTATTATTATTATTATTATTATTATTATTATTATTATTATTATTATTATTATTATTATGTAATTTGACTGAATGATTAGCAAACGCATCAAATAATGATTGATTTTTTATCACCACAGGCAAAAAATTGTTATGTAATAAATAAAAGTACATTTAATCGCAATTTAATCTTTCTTGCATACATTTGGGAATCATTACATTTAGAAGAAATAAAAATGGGAGTACATTAAGACACAAATAATACCTATTACTGAATAAGTATATTATAAATACTAATTCTACCGTTGTTGGTTCCAAGTCCAGTTGGTAAAGGAGGGCAATTTGTGCACAAGGTTGGCAGCAGAGTCAGTAAATAAAGGCGGTGTGAAGCAAAATACCAAAGACGTATTCCTACTAGTAATCGACATACTTAAACAAATTATGTTGGAGGTCGTATTGAAGTTATTTTAGCTAAAGTATTATTATATTTATACATTTTATTTTTACTACTTGGAATGTTTTAAGGGACACTAACAAGATTCCATTTAGTACCGGTGGTGGAATTCAAACCCATGTCTACCCACAATTCAGTCGAACACACTGTACCGCCAGACCACTCCGTTACAAAAACTACTACGTCTGTAGAAGAAGGGTTTAAAAAATGGAGACTAGACTCATTGTATTGTATCTTACCACGGAAATCCTTAGTAAAAGGTCAGAGATTTATCCGTATTTAAGAAGACACCAGTGTTCCATTGTGCCGGAGTGATCTAGCGGTACAATGCTCCAATTGGACCTGGGTTCGAATCCCACCTACGAGCACTAAAATATGGGTCCACACGTTTGGCTTCGCTAAAATGTCCACTGTTGAAAGGCATGCGTTTCTCGTGCAAACATGAATAAAATAAATAAAACAATGGCTAGTCAATAGATGGCACCAGGGTTCGAGTCCCATCACTGGTACTCAATGCGAGTCCTCGTTTTGCTGTGCATAATGTTTCCTGAAAAAACATTCTGGGAAATAACGGCCACATAAATGAAACTAATAAATTCGTGTGATTGTCGTTGGTAATCTGTCGGTTCGTGTGGGTGACATCCAAACATTTCATAATGTAGGGTAAAAAACAAATTTATCTACATGTGTGTGCGTGTGACCCAATGGGTACGATTTACTCACACGATGACGTAGCATAAAGGTCAATAGTTATATAGATCTGACCAAATAACGATTTCATTTCGTATATTGTCGTCAGTCACAAACATAACATTTTAGTATATATATAATAATATTAATAATAATAATAACGATTTGACATAATTAAGTCAATGGAATGTGATCTTATCTATATTTTGGTACTGGACAAGACCACAACACGTTTCACATTTGATTAACCAACCTTGACCTTTACGATAGTGGACTATAATATTTGTCAAATTTAAAGTTTGAATAAAAGTGTAATCTATCCTTTGTCAAAAGGTCAAAGAGGTTAAGTTTTTTAGTTTGTTTTCTACTTTGAATGCTTGCACGAGAAACATCTTTCAGCATAATTAGATGTATATATATACAGAGAGAGAGAAACTAATACAACAAGGATCGAATACACACCGTTATAATCGGAGTTTCCGCCTTGAAGGAAGCGTGCAAGTATACATTGAAAGTATATAAAAGATATCTTAGGGTATACTTATACCATATATAATTTAAATGGTATTTTATTTAAATATCATACAGTTTACAAAGCATACTTAATAAATGCCATTTTAAAGGTCTATTACAATATGTTAGAATTGTCAAAGTATTTTCTCTATATGTAAAATTGCAATTCAAAATGAATATAAAGATTTAGAAATCGAGGGTTTTTCAATTTGACATTGAAAAATCATAATTTATTTCTATCTGGTGTATGTAGTTGATTATGCCATAAAAATAAAAATTATCAAATAAATAATACGTGTTGAAACATGTTTCCCAAACAATAAAAACTAAATAAAAATAAATTACTAAAAACCAAAGTAATAATATTTTTTAATATTATTCAATAATAACACACACAGACATCAATAATTCGACCAAATAGTCATTATACTCACACTAGTCTTCAAAGCAGTAAACGATGGACAGCATGCCATGTGGTGTCCCTCTCTATCTTGTTCTTATTTGAACTTTCAAAAGTTCTTGTTTATAAATTAAATGACTGAAAATTTTTGTCCCACTTTCACACACACACATACACATGTGAGGCAATGAAATGTTTGACAGAGGTCATTTATAAAACACTCAAATTAACGCTTTCGTGTTTGTACAAACAACAGACAACTTATTCAACTAAAACAAATCAACAACTGCTTATTGGTTGCTTGGTAAATAGGCTTTTAATTGTTAATCGATAAAAATTCCCATTGCGTACTAAAGCCAAATCCGGAACAGACAAGTTATAACTTGACATATATATTTTTTCTATTATCATAACGTGAATATATCCCAAGGCTTCATATTTGTATATAATTATTCCATTTTGATAATGGCTTAAAATAAATGCCTAATACATATATCCACAATACCTCAAAGCGTTTTTCCATAAATATTGGATGTAGTAAAGTAGATGCTTCGATAAACGTTGAGGGGTAATAGATAAATAATAAATATACCACAATTTTTGTGATGAATCAATTCATCCTTACAGATCTCAAGTCGGCTTTAAGGAAATAAAGATGAATGAGGCACGTAGATGTGACTAAGGCGCCAATTTTTTTGCAAATTTGATTAATTTATTTTGGGATACTAATGATCCTGATGATTTGAATAATGCTTATAAAGTATTAATTTTCAATGATGGTGATATTCTTGACTCCTAGTCCAGGATGGACTACGTGCCCACATGCATCTAGACTGATAACAGCAGGGATTGACTGCACAGCGGTAAAACAGGGCATCTGCTTCGGCGAATAAATGCAACCATACACCCAGGGTATTTAAAAAGTATCTTAAGATATGTGGCCGTTTGGTTAAAGGAAATAATCCTGACAAAAAATCAGGCGGCCTCGTCAATATTTACGAACAGTGGCGCCGTCACAAG
The DNA here is from genome assembly GCA_025895645.1 of Cardicola forsteri. Taxonomy (NCBI): domain Eukaryota; kingdom Metazoa; phylum Platyhelminthes; class Trematoda; order Strigeidida; family Aporocotylidae; genus Cardicola; species Cardicola forsteri. The sequence continues at coordinate 231,445 of JAKXYG010000291.1, read as the reverse complement.
GCTGCCGTCTATTAGCTGAGAAACTTCGTTGTTCTTTTACGTATGTTATATTTATCAAGTTATTCAAGTCGATTATTTAATATGCCGTACAAAAATAGAAATAACGCAGGTTGAAATATCTAGAGCCTTCTTAACTATCCAATCACTAAACACCATTTCAGTGACAAACATTTCAGTACTTAACAACACATTGAATTGCAAAAATGTTTAATAAAATGAACTCCGTGTCAAATGAAAATATTCCATTACCGATCTTCTAATTCTACTGTAGCCGATATAAAATAACGACAAAAGAATGTCATTTTTAACTAAACGAGGATAGAAAAATTAAAGCAGGAAGATTAAGTGCCCGACTGATCTAGCGGTACAGCGTTCAAATTTGGACCTTGGTGGGCATGGGGGTTCGAATTCCACCACCGATCCACTAAATGCAGGCCCACGTTCGGCTTCGCAAAAATGTCCCCACTGCTGAAAGATGCGCGTTTCCGTGCAAAGATTCAAAGTAGTAACAATCAATAAATAAATAAAGTGTGAAAGGTAAAATATAGTTCAATCCTTAATAAAAGTATTGTTACCGCATGCTGTAAAGCAAAATAAAAGGTTAGCAATTTTATATTAATCTTTCGTCACCATAGCCGGTTCCAAGTCCAGGGTGCCTAGCCGGGGTGGTCTAGCGGTACAGCGCTCGAATTTGGACCTCGGTGGGCATCGGGGTTCGAATCCCATCACCGGCCCACTAAAATGCGGACCCACGTTGGGCTTCGCCAAAATGTCCCCACTGCTGAAAGATGTTTCTTGTGCAAGCATTCAAAGTAGTAAACATTAAAAAAAGACAGGTTGAAAATAGAGGCGGGTATGCATGTGGGCATTTGTAAGAAATGACTATTGCCAAAGGAACACCAACAGTACTGCAGCAAATAAGTGAAGCAGCATGATTCTAATGACAAATTTGAATTGCCACTCTTCGATATGCACAATTTTCGAAGTCAACAATGTAAGGTACAAATCGATGGAACAATCTTGCGTTGCCCCATGCTCTTCAGACCGAAATAGAATAAATAATTTCTCTTATACCGTCAAAATTAATTAAATAAAGCCATATATAGAAAAACAACTCTTTGACTAGTATGTCTATAAAAAAAATACCAAAATAGTAAAAAAAGAAAGCCTTTCAATAATGACTACTCAGCTTGTTCATTACAAATGTGTCTGATATGCCTGAAAATTCATCAACCCCAAAGTTTAACACACACACCGCATTCTCTGTCTCACAAACAAAATGACTAATATTAATGAAATTAATAAATGGAACAAAGGTGTCACACAAATTACACTACAATGTCTGGTTTGTGACTGTCGAATATATTTAGAAGCATCTCGACTACCAATGTATTTGATAATAAAAAAAGCATTATTTAAATGAGTTTCAAATAGCCTTAGGTAGGCGAGTAACAGGTGCTGTCTCTTTATTTTGTTAAATTGAACAATGCACAGATTTAGCGCGAATATATATATATATATATATATATGGAAAATACACACGCACACACATACAAATACAGTTGTCTGGAATGTGGCAGACCGTGTCATAATATTCAATCGTTATTTGACAATAAAATTAATTAGAAAGAGAATTTCACTTTATTTATATAGCAGATTTGTTAAACGATAGACTCAGAATTGGTTGGGCATGGGTGCGAGTCTCACTATTAAATGAAGGCTTCTGTTTGGCTTCGTAAAATACCCATTTGATGAAACTTGTTTACCGTAAAACCAAATAAAATAATAATTAAAAGAAAATATGTCTATACTACAAAATGATTAATGTATATTATTTGCTTCTAATTGTTTTTGAAAACGAGTTAAAAGATATTGAATTGAACTATTTTGAAAAATGAATAAATGCTATTTAAAAATTTATCTATTGTATTTAAGTGTCCAAACGTTGACTGTAAAAATATTCAAAACATATACCCAAAGTATTTAAAAAGCTTTTAACCGATTGGTGTTATTGTCTAGATTATATGCAAAGTTCCTTTTACATATAAATCAGTAGAAGACGATCATTTGACATTATTTACGAATAAAGAGGTCACCACGTCAATAACTTATTAAATAACTGTCAAGCAATTTGAAGCATCTGTGGCAAGTTTGATTTATGAAAATTTGCTGACAACAAATTAATTAATTTTTAACTTTTTCCAATTATAACCAATTAATTAAGCACTATTATTAATCATTATAATTATTGATTTTTCCTTCAAATAAATGAGTATCATATTTTTTGATTCGTGAGTTGTATTCACTTGTTCTTTTGAACAGTGTATTTTGTATAATTATATTGAATTAATGACGTTTTAACGTGACTGGATTAACACTGATCTTAATTTGTGTGCTTTCTGTTAATACAATGTATAACTCCAATTAACGAGTACTGGATTCAATCGTCCGCGTACTCGTTAATAATCATTATCCAAAGTTACTATAAAGACGGATGATTTAAAATATTTAAAATAATGGGTTTATATAAATTATTACCAATATTTTATTCACGTACAAAAATGAATAAATTAATTTAATTATTTGTGCAACTTTACATATTCGTTTAATTTCATTTTTTTTATTTACAAAAATACGTTTCAACCTGTTGGTACCAACATTGAACAGAACAGTCGTAATTAACCTTTGATCACAAACCAATTCGATACATTGGTGCAAAGTTAAAATATTAATCTTTAGAGTATCGTCTTTACAACTATCCTTTGTTTTACAGTATGAATACAGTACGTCGTTTTCAAAACTTGACTATATTGTTAAATTATTTGTATTAATTAAAATTCCTTTCGTTTGCAATTAGTAACAAAACAACTTCCTTAATAGCTCCAATTCCATCAAACATATCAAACGCTTATCTTGTGTTGTTTCTTATATAATAGATATTTTATGGAAATAATGCTTTTTTACATTAAAAATCACTATTTTTGTTATTGTGTTACAAAGGAGTTTACAAATATAAACAAGGCTATCGATTTTTGGGATTGGTATATCTCAAAATTATTAGCCTTTCATTGTATAAAACATATTTTTCTGATTCATTTTTACTTCTTCAAGTGGGATACGTTTTTAACGAATAAAATCCACCTAGTAAGGATCAAAAATGAATCAATCCCAATCCTGGATAAATGAGGATCGTTTGCAGCAGGAAAGGCCGTAAAAACATTGAACAACCAAACTATTGAACCGTTATGATGCTTCCAATTAGTTCATTTCAGAACCAAATAGAGAAAAGTGACCAGAAACAGTAACCTGTCGTAAAAGAGGAAAAAGCTGTAGAAGGATATTTGGCATAGTCAAAAGAGGATCCGCTACTAGTGTTGGCGGTGGAATTTAAACTTGTGCTCGCTTAGTGGCTATATAGCCATTCCTGCTCCAGAAATGTTTACGCGTTTCCCAATTATTATTTCCACCAACGCCAAGTATTAAACTAACAATTAAATGTATCATATTCATTCATTTTGGGATAGTGACTTTCTTTGATTTAAAATTTAGTTTAATATGCTCAATCAATTAATTAATTTTTTTCTCTCTCTCTCTTTCTAGTCGCTTTTTTAGATACAACAAAATATAAATTAATTGTTAAATCAACAGTGCCAAGGATGTTATGTTTGCAACAATATTGGCAATAAATTTACAATCTACCACTGAATTAATGATTGTAACAATTAATCACCAATTTATACTATTTTTCCAAACTATGTTTAATCAAGCATTATTCTACCTATATTAATTGGTGGGGGGAGGGATTTAATTTGTTAATGTGATAAGAGTATTCATATTTGTGAATAGATAAGATAACATGAAACGTTGTATTAATTGCCCAACGTGAAATGAGACAAGTACATAAGCCAGATGTACACATGATTAATACAGAGTTGGGGCTTATTCATTGAAGCGTATTATACAAACATGACTGTGCTGAGAAAAACGTTAGAGCAAATTAAACGTGCTGCTATCAAAATGAATGCAGTATAGTCGATTCGTTTTTGCAATACTATTCAATTTTATGAAGCACATCCAAGTTGTACTAAAACATTCCTTAAATATTATCATAAAATTTCAATTTAGGTCAAGAATATTGATATTTAAACAGAATTGAAAAAGAAGCAAATTAGTTGCTTAAACATAATTTATCTTATAAAATATGTAAATATAGATATGAAAGAGTAAACATTTTAGGTAATATTTGTTGCTTTCCAACTTTTTCTCCAAGTATTGAATGTAAAAGTCACCACGTTTTTTAACCTAATGTGAACTTTGATTTTGCACATAATCAACTGTTTTAATCTAAAATTAATTTTTATTTAAGGCAATTGTATAAATGTAGCGCTGATTTTGATCCAGGAATTTAAACAACGAATAGATTAATTTTAAAGTAAAAAATATAAATTGTGTTATCTTAGACAAAATATTGTAGTTCAATAATCTAGAGTATTACGTTGAGGTTCAGCATTCAATAGAAAATGGAATAATTTTAGTCCAACGTTTCAAAAAATACAACATTGCTAAAGATGCAACAAGAAGACACTATTTTGGTAATGTAAGTCAAAAAAGTAAAAAGCATGACAAAGTTGAGTAAAACCGAAAAGAAATTCAGTCTTCAATAAACAGAATCTTCAATATGAAAAATTTGAAGTCGAGTTATTTGGAGTAAGTTTGTTTAATATTTTTCAGAGCGAAAGGGTTTTGCAATAATAATGTTGATTAAAATAATAGTAATAATAATAATAATAATAATAATAATAATAATAATAATAATAATAATAAATAATAATAATAATAATAATAATAATAATAATAATAATAATAGCAATAATAATATCAATTATAGTAGTAATAAGAATAAGAATAATAGCAATAGCAATAATAATATCAATTATAGTAGTAATAACAATAAGAATAATAGTAATAATAATAATAGTAATAGCAGTTACAATAATAATAATAATAATAATAGTGATAATTATAACATTAATAGTAATAATAATAACAATTATAAGAATGATATTAATAATAATAGTAATTATTGTAATAATAACAATAATGACAACAATGATAATATATCATGGCTAACCTATTATTCACTTTTCAAAACTTTTTAATTAACCGATACTAGCTTGAAAAACCTTTATCGAAAATATATGAAACAATTGGTAAAACTTATTTTTGTAGAGCGCACAATTTATATTTATGTAATAAATGTTCAACTATTTATTTATAAAGTATTCCAACTTTCTTTTTACAATTGGTATGCTGATTCTTTTCAAAAAACAAATCAATTGGTTTAAGTGATATTTTTTAAATACACTTTTATTGTATGGAAGAATTGCCCTATACAATATCAAGACTACGTAATAGTTAGAAACGCAAAATAGATTCGAATATTATCCTTTATTTTTCAAAATCTAATGATTTGTGACTCTATGTGACACATCTACCAAACTTTAAACAGTAGGTAAAAATTCGATTATTACTATTGTAGCGTTACTATTAATAATAATGTTTATAAGGATGCTAATGATCCTGAGGATTTGACTAGTGCTTATAAAGTCTCAATTTCCAATGATGCTGATATTCCTGACTGTTCGTCCTCCACGTGGTGCATTCTAGACTAGGTGCCCATAGGCAGGTATCGAGTGCACAGCGGTATAACTGGGCTCCGGTGTCTACCAGCCAATTAGCGTCGTTATTCTTCTACGTTTGTTACGCTTACCAAGCCATCGAGGTCAATTCTTTAATACGCCGTGCAAATATGGAAAATAATGAAGAGGTGGTCATGTCACCAACTAAAATGAATGAATGAAATGCTTGTATTTTAATATTTGCAACTCTCAAATTTTGTTAATAATATTAATATTGTTTTACTACACCAACAAGCAATAATAAATACAGTGGCGTACTTGTGGAATATGCTTTTTATTGTATGTTTATTACTCTGAATGTATTGACGGGAAACGCGCATCTTTCAGCAGTAAACATTTTAGCGAAGCCTAATGTGGGCCGGTGGTGGGATTCGAACCCATGCCCACCGAGGTCCAAATTTGAGCGCAGTACCACTAGACCACCCCGACACGTTGTTTGTGTAACTCTAAAATTTTAGGTTTGTCCTTTTATTTCATTTGTTCTGTGATGCATGATTGTATTGATGTTTTTTTGACTTTCAGTATATTTAGTACTATCATCTATGTTCTGATATACTTATTGTCAACTATTGCATAATTTATGTTTTTTATAACAAGTTAAGCTCCAACCTTTTGTAAACTATCGACTGCTACATATTACCGATACTAGTACATACTAGTATATCCTCGCGGTTGTAACTCTCACAAAAATCAAAATAATGCCCCAGTCAACGGGCCGGATTCTGGTGGCCAAATACATAAAAACACCATTCTCAGTGATCAAACAAGGCGGAATGTATCTCGCTATGCTATTGCCTTCTCCGTGAATATTACTCGCAATAGTGGATTAATCATTCAGTCTAGGATTTGCCATTTAAACCAAAATGTCCACTTATTGTTGGCTCATGGAACGTGCGTTCACTGGGTCAATTACTATTATCAAATCGAATGGCAGAGTTGATAAAGCTCTACCACTGCCAAGTTGATATCTTAGCAAAGCCAATCAAGGGGGCTCATATTTACTGTTGATGGTGGGGATTGAACCTTTGTTTACTGATAGACCACTCACGGTACATTTGAAATACTGGGCAGAGACTTGGTTACGCTTCCAAATAAGCATATAAGAAAACGTAAATTATGAAACAAAAAATGTTATTTAGAATTATGGAGGAATGCTCAATGCTGTCATTATTATATATATTATTATACTGTCATTATTAATATTTATTAAATTCAATTAATGCCAAAAATGAAAATGTTCACTATTAAAAAAAAATAAAAATAGGTTATATTTATTACAAGTAATATGTTAAATTATTCCAATTTAAATTTAAAAAAAAATTGCTATCAGTTTTCAAAATGGACTTTAAAATATTAAACATTAAAAAGTTACTTTTTTCATCTTTCCAATTTATGAAAATAATATTAATACGCAAATTACTTTTTCGTATTTATTAATTTTAATTTATGTTATTAATAAAATCTCTATATAAAGACGTTTTAGGGCGTGAATGACTTTTCAAGTCACCATATCCGTCAAAATTGTTCAAATCACTTTTGTAACGCAACTAAACTTACCTTCATTATAACCTATTTTGTTAGTGTTTGCATAATTAATTTTGAAATTTATATATTAAACTTTTTTTCTATTTGTGGTGGCATAAATGGTTAGAGAATTAGACTGAAAACTGGGTAGGTATGGGTTCGGATGATTGACTTTCCTTAATGTCTCCTGTACCTCCTCCACGTGATATATCCTAAACTAGGTGCCTACATGCATCTAAACTAATAAAATCAGGGAACGGGTGCACAGCGGTTTAACTGGACTACTGGTCAGTAAATCGCTGCTACAATATAGCCAAAAATACTTAAAAGGTATTTCAAGGTATTTATTTGCCATATGTAACGAGTTAGTCTTGTGGATCTGTCAGCCAGCGTCGATCCTTAATTCCCCCAAAGAATATCGGCTCATCAATTTGCCTAAACACTGGCGTCGTCGCATGGAAGCGGTCCTCTAGCCAAGAAACTTCACTAACCCTTCTCCCTCCAATTTGAATCCGACAACATCCATCGTATAGGAATGAGGGATGCTATGAGAACTTGCTTTGAATTCTTTTCTTTAAAATATTGGAGCAGTAAAAATGCCAAATACACGCAAATTCCTATTTGGAATTATATTATTATTATTAAGCTTTAATATCTCACTAGAGATACATTCAGCATAAAATACATTTTACCATCAATATAAAAAAAAGTATTAGTACAAATAATGGGATCAAAATGAAATAGAATGTTATATGTTAATGAATATAAATATAAAGTTTGTCACTACATTATACTTAGCTTGGTCGTAATGATTGTGTGTAAATGTTTGAGTTGTACTAATTTAAATGTTATCTGTACCCCCCTTTTTTATTGTTGTATATATATACTAAAATGTTATGTTTGTGACTGACGAGAATATACGAAATGAATTCGTCTCACAATTTACGTCTTGTTATATTTTATATATTATATATATATATTATATTTATATATATATATATATATATATATATATTATATATTATATATATATATATATATATATATATATATATATAAATATTATATATATTATAAAGGGAACCCAATGCTTTAAAATATAAATATAGTCTATAGAATGAGTCATTATAAGGCACACTTGTTATATTAGACTGAGATATCCAAATTAGTTCAAATGAATGCGTAGGTGGAACAATGGTAAATGATAAAACCAACCAAGGTTAAAAGTGTAATTCACGTTGGTGCATTCTTCTATTAAAAAGTTATTGTTTGACCTTGAACATGTATATAAGGTGGAAAAATCGGTAAATGATAAAATCAACCAAGGTAAAAATTTTTTTTAAAAATCCCATTGGTCAATCTTCGTGAGCAAGTGTGAGTCACGTTGGTGCATTCTTCTATCAAAAGGGAATTGTTTGACCTTGAAAATGTATATAAGGTGGAAAAATCAATATTTACATAGCACTATACGATTTGTATTACGTCATCGTGCAAATTTGGTCACACTTTTTTGAAACTTTTCCATCCCCAACTTACGAGTGATCACACACTCAACAGGTTATCTAACTCTTATTGGTTCCTTTTTCGCAACGTTTTTCCTTGGTTGGTTTTATCATCTACCAGTAGATATGAATTTTTGTATTGATTAGTTTTGGCTTTCATGTGCAGGTAAGTTCTTGTTTTTCCAGAAGCTTTAGAATTGTTAAAAGCTGCATGTAGCGGGTGATTGTTATTATTTTCAATCCTTGATGCTAATTGTATACAGGATTTAAAATGTTTATCAACAATATCATTCAATAAGATAGAATATTTGATTCCTGCAGATTTTGATACCAATGATATGCATCTTTTTAAAATAATGTAATCCTGTTTTAATAAACCAGGAAAAATTATGGGTGAGCAATATAATATCAAAGGATAAAAGCATGATGTAATGAACAATTTAGTAATATAATTGTTAACATTTAGTTTTCTTAATCTTCTTATATAGTAGCATAAGGATTTGGTTTTTAAAAATATATGCTCTACATGATCACACCAGGTAAGTATGCTATTTATGTGTACACCAAGATATTTAATTTTGTTACAGGTGCATATATTTGTTTGATTTAACTTGAATGTTCTGTTTAATTCCATTGTTTCTCTTGGACGCCTCGTTGTAAATTTAATAAACTTGAGATCAAAGTTAGTAGACCATTTTTCAATTTTATTAATAGAATTTTCAAAATTGTTTAGATCATTGTTTGAAGAAATTTTTTGTGCACAATACCATATCATCTGCAAATTTAAACAAAAGTGATGGCTTCGGCACTAGCAATGGATCCACGTACAGTGAAAATAAAAACGGAGATAGTACTGCACCTTGTGGAACTCCATTATTATTTTCTGTTAACTCTGATTTATTACGACCAATTTGTGTATATTGTTTTCTTTTTGAGAAATAATTTCGTAGCCAGTTTAAAATGTGGTTGGGCGTTTCAAGTAGCTCAAGACGTTTAAGTAATTTTTTCTCTTGATATGCAATTGAAAGCAGATTTGTAATCTAGAAACATGCAATATATTGAACATTTTCCTTTGTCAAGCGATTCAGTAATGTAATGAACAAGGCTGGCTACACAGTCTACAGTAGAATAATTATTTTTATATGCAAATTGATAATGATCATTACTAATGTTCAATATAGGCTTGAGGTCGTTAAGTATTATTTTCTCAGTTAATTTTAAAAACACTGAGGTGCAAGCAATTGGGCGATAGTGTTCTGGATTTGTTGATGAGACAGAAACTTTTGGAATAGGTGTGATTCGTGAGATACGCCAAGTATCAGCTACTTCACAATTCATAATAGACTTGTTTATTATTGTAGATAATGATGGGGCAATTGCTGGCATGCAGAGCTTTAATAAATTGCAACTTATTCCATCAGGTCCAAGTGATGTGCTTGTTTTACAACTGTTAATTAATTTTTGAATATTAAAGTTGATAATAGGTGTTGAATAACTTTTAGTTAATTGGTTAAATTTGATATATTTGAGTTGTTTGAAGTAAAGTAATCATTTAGTTCTTTAGCATCCATCTTACATTGATTTGCTTTTAATTTGTTAAAAATTTTGTTAATATTTTTCCAAATAGATTGTGAATCACGGTTTGATTGAAAATAACTATTAGCATAGTTATTAAGTTTGTTTATTTCAGTCTAATTTGCTTGTTTAAGTTCTTTAATTTAGTATATTGACTAGATTTATATGCTACCTCTTTTTCTCGTCTAAGCCTTTTAAGATTTAATGAAGAAATATTATTGTTTGTAATCTCAACCTTAACTACTGGACAATATTTGTTAATATAGGTGTTAATAAGGTCAGTAAAAAGTACAGTAGCATCATTTAGGCTAAGATTGTTAAAATTGATGTTATTAATGTTCAATAGTGCGGATTTAAGTAATGCTACATTTGAATTCGATGTATCTCGCACATGCATGAATGATTTAAATATATATATTTATTTATTTATAAATATATATTTGTTAAAAATGCTGCCGTTAAAATGTGCCGGGGTGGTCTAGCGATACAGCGCTCGATTTGGATCTCTGTGGGCACGGGTTCAAATCCCACTAAAATCCGGGCCCACGTTTGGCTTCACTCAAATATCCACTGCCAAAAAATGTTTCTCGTAAAAACATTTAAAACAGCAAACATAAAAATATGTTAAACGCATTTAAATAATCCAAACTCGTTTATTTAACTACTTGATCAACAATTAATTAAGTCAATACAAATAGTTAATGTATGTTATGTTGATATATTTTGTTACAATTTATTTTTAATACGCCTAGCTAATTATCTAGAGGAATTGAGTAAGGCCTATAAAGTCTTAAAGTTATATTTCTGACTGTCTTATCTAGGTGAAGCATCCTACATTAAGTGCACCTAAGTACTTAAACCAGTAGAACAGGAAGCGATTTCATAGCTGTATAAGTAGGATTCTACTTCGGTGGATGGATGAAACCACACTCAGGGTATTTGTATGCAACATTTAGCCCTTGGGCTAAGGGAGACAACCCTGACAAAACATCAGCCGATATCGTCAATTTTGGCAAACGGTGGCTCCGTCACAAAGATGCCCTTTACCAGCCAAGAAACTTGGTTATTATCCCACGTTTGTTACGCTTATCAAGTCATCAAAGTCAGTCGTATTAATATAAAAAATAATAAAGAGGTGATTACGTCACCAACCACAATGATGAAGCATGGTTTCAAATTGATCAATAATCAATCAACCTTAAACTAATATTTAATTCAATTCGTCTAACCCCCATGCGTGTTAGTTAAGTTTTGTTTTATTTCAGTCGTTAATTAGGTCATTGCTTATTAGTATTGAATTTGGGAAAAAGTTAACTTAACAAGTAGAATGTCTAATGCCATATTGACAATATTTCAATTACAAAATCTGCTTCCTTTGTTCTACAATAAATAAGGATGAATTTTTGCAATCAGTATGAAAAACGTCAAATAAAAATGGCTCGTGTGTCTAAGTAGAAAAATTACTTAACAACTTTTTCATTGGACAAGGATTTAAATTGAATTGACCAATTGATTTAATACATTGGCATTTGTGTACTGATTGGAACGCTAGTGATTGCGAGGATTTGAGTAATGCTTATAAAGTCTCAACTTACAACGACGGTGCTATATTCCTGACTGTCACATGTACGTGGACCGTGCTGGATTAAGTGCACCCAAATACATAAACTAGTACAGCAGGAAGCGAATAAATGCGGATTAATCGTCTAGGGTTTCAGTAAATGTCCACTTGTAGAAAAATGTTTCCTAATAAACATTTGCCTAATAAAAACTGAGTTAAAGCCCTCATTTTATACCAGCGTGTTATACGTTTTCGTGCAATTTACAATATGGTTAAGGTACTGGTCTGACACTAGATGGGGCGTGCGTAACACTTGAAAGGTATGCACTGCCGATTATTCCAAACAAGGACGAGAAACAGCTGTACAGTGCTCCTGGCAAACTAAAACCAACTCTTGAAAGCCTATAAATAAATTCACAATGTATCTATTCCAATAATATGATATATAAAAATGACATTTATGAAAAATTTGAACTTTTTGGAAAACAAATTAATTTCACTAGTTACAGTAAACAAGTTGATTTTTTTCCAACAAAAAAAACAAGTTTATCCAAAAGACACGTTTTAAAATATTCCATTTTGTTCACACATGCCTACAATAAAATGCCATTTAGTTTTTAAATAAATTATTTTTGAAAAAAATATTTGTTTATTTCATATCTATTTGGAGACATGTAGCTGATAATTTTGTAAAAATTAAATAAATATAATTTCTTTTGGATGTCAAAATAGGGCTTAAAATAGAACTTGACGTTAGCTTCAGTTATTACGCTGCAATAATTGAGCGCTTTATTGTTGGACAGTTATCAGTAGTTCCATTAACAGTATACTTTTTCTGTTGTTTTATGTTGGGCAACACCGTGTATTTTTTACAAAGGTTTAATAAATGATTTTACTTGATATACTGTTAACATGGTGTAATTAAACGAAATGTGTTGTTGTGTTACATTTTTTAAACAATTATATCTACAATATTGCATTAATTGTGAAATATTTTTAAAATATGAACTAGAAAGCCAAAGGGGTTCTGAATCCTGTTGCAAATATAGATTTTGTTGGACTCCCGCTCAGTGGATAAATACACCCGAAATGCTCAAAAGGTATCTGAAGGTATCCATTTACCATGTGTAGCTGGTTAGGCTTGTGTATCCGTCAACCCCCAATATTCCCTTGAAGAAGATCGCCTTATCGCAAGGAAGCTGTCTTCTGGGTAAGAATCTTCATTTACCGCCTCCTCAAAGTTCAATTTGCATCCGACAACCTTTTTACATAAGAATTTGGGATACTGTGCGAACTTGGAACTAATGAAGAGGTGTCTCTGTCGTCAACGTTCGTTTTTATACCTGCTGAAAGATGTTTCTTGTAAAGTATATTAAAAATAGTTCAATAACAAATAAATGAATACATTTTTACACCATTATTCATCTTAATACAATTTAAAAACATGCACAAAACAATTCAATCAAATCTTACCAACACTCGCCAACCATTTCCCACCGCTTATTATCAAAACCAAGTAGTATATTGTATGCATTAGCTTGTTGTTCATTTCCAAAGTGCTATCCATGTACCGGCGCATAATTCCATTCAAACAAGTATAAAACTATTCCATAGTTACAGTCTCAATTGTAAATAACACTTTTGATACATAAAATTGTACTTATTATTATTATGATTATTAATAGTAAAAATTTTCCAAATACACGTTAACTGTCAAGACTAAGATCCACGATTTAATTTCTTGTCAACTTCAATGTTTGTTTGTTTTAAAAAAAAAAGTATGAGTGAATATTGTACGAGTCGAGCGCTATCCACATTGAAATAAATTCGTCATATATGAATTTTTATATAAAGCACATGCCTGAATCATTTGTTTAGACCTAGATTAATTGTCATTGGTCGAAATTATACAACCAATCATAAATCGAATAACACTTGGCTGTTTTAAAAGACACACATTAATGATTGGCAATGTATTGAGTAATAATAATGCTATTTAATATAATTGGACTTATTATTTTGTGTTGTGTTCTATTATTAATAGCAGATTTTTAATGGATTACTTTCTGTCTGGTTTTGACATTTGGTCGCAACTTGAAACAGTTTATTATTTATTTCGAAACCATTTCGCTTTGTAGAGCAAAGCGGGTAACGTAAGATTGTTCCATACAAATGTAGATTAAATTTTCGGCTTTGAAAATCGTACCTATGAAAAATTTAAATTCTATACCGATTTTGCCGTTTGCCCGTCATAGGAACCGTGTTGCTTTCACTTCTTTACTATAGTCTAATGCAATGGTATCTACTTGTTGCTTTTTGAGCAATATTACTTATAGAGGCCAAATTATCCTCCTTTCTCGACCGGACAGGCTACTACGGACTTAATAAAATGTCATACCTTATCTACTAAGATAAGAGGTTGGCAACTAAACTATTATTATACTGGGGAATGTTCACTCAACAATCTGTTAAAATAAAACCAATGTACGTATTGAAAATGTCTATAAGTTATGTTTAGTAAGAAAAAGAATGTGTTGTAATTTATGGATGGATATTTGATATCAAAACGTTTGTTTACTTGCACGCCCCCCCCCACACATATGCATGTTAAAACGTACCTAATTCCAGGAATTAGTCAACTTTGATATATCTATTTGAATCTTCTTTTGATTGATATATTCTATGTGCGCAGTACCATTTCAACACTAAAATTCTGCACGTCAAAGCATTTTGACCCCGTCCGTGCACAACTGGAACTACACACACACACATACATATATATATAAACACATACACAAACATACGCATTTATGATCATAAGACGACCACAAATAAATAACACACACACACCACAATGCAAACAATTCATCTGATAATTTTGTCGGATATCGCTAGAAGGTAAATAAATATGCAAAAAGTATTGATTAATAATCAAGTATAAAATATTTTCTTTTTTGTGTAAAAAGACCAAATAAAACACCAACTTATTGCAAATGTAAATAAACTAAAAAGAATTTGTAGGGGGGCGGGCGGAGGATAATTAAAATGGCCTTGACTGAACATTTTGTTAAAAAGCGACATGGATGAACTAGATTGAAAAATTTCCAATTGTTATAATGTTATGATTGTTTCTTTTTGCCCAAATTATTGACCACATTTACAGTGTAAATAATGAATTAGGTTTACTCAACTACCTAGACTAATACAGTAGGGTATTGAGTGTACAGGCGGTATAGCTTGGCTTCCATTTTGGTGGGTAAATGCAAGCATACGCCCCAGGATAGTTGAAAGGTTTTTTCAACATATACGTATGCCATATTTATTATTATTATTTTTTAATTTTATGTTTGCTACTTTAAATGTTTTACGAGAAACATCTTTCAGCAGTGGACATTTTAGCAAAGCCAGACGTGGGC
This sequence comes from Cardicola forsteri, assembly GCA_025895645.1. Classification (NCBI taxonomy): domain Eukaryota; kingdom Metazoa; phylum Platyhelminthes; class Trematoda; order Strigeidida; family Aporocotylidae; genus Cardicola; species Cardicola forsteri. Next base: position 216,168 of record JAKXYG010000291.1, on the reverse strand, counting down.
CCGCATTTTAGTTCCGGTGATGGGATTCGAACCCATGCCCACCGAGTTCCGAATTCGAGCGCTGGGACAAGGCAAATAACCATAATAAAAAATCAGGCGGCCTTGTCAATCTTTGCAAACAGTGGCGTTGTCACAAGGATGCCGTTTACCGGTTAAGAAACTTTGTTGCTATTCTGTATTTGTTATGCTTATCAAATTGTCAGAATCCTTTGTCCAATATACTGTACAAGTATAGAATTAATAAAAGAGTGACTAGATCACCAACCACAATAACTTGATCAAACGTATTCCGTGAATTATTTTTGCAATAAATTTATTAAACTGTAAATCGACTTTATATACATGTTAATCGAATATTTTAACTTACAAAATGATAGTAATATTAAGCCAATGTGTCGGGTAGTAATTTTGAAAATAAATAATTATGATAATTATGTCCATATTTTCCAATTTGGGAATAAAATTGTACCAAAAAATTAAAGCTGCATTGACCAAACTGAATGAAGTATAGCAAATGGATGACACTTTTCTACAAACGCATGAAAATGGCATTATTATTACATTAAAAAAATTAAATTCAATTTAAAAGTGAACGAAATAAAGAAATTGTCAAAAACAGAAAATCTGTTTCTTTTTAACGGAATAAAAATAAATTAAATTACCATTTTTTTTAATTCCAAAAATTCGTTTTTACGGTTAGTTAAAGTAAAATTATTTGAAAAAAAGTCTAATTTTACGTCACATTAGAAAAGTAAATTTGATTGAAATATTTTTGCAAAAAGCCGTTTTGGTACAATTAATTAATGTATTTTTGTAGTTTTGATTTTATGTAAATTTTTTCGTAATGCATAAGTTAATACAAGAATTAATAAAAATATTGTAATTTAACTGTATGCCCTGTTTTTACACTGTATTGTGCTTGTTCAAAATAGTTTTTAATAATTACAACCCTGTTTAGAAATAGTACACGAAAATGTATTTGTTTAACTTAAACTATTGTAGCAACCATATAACAAAATTCAGTCTGATTATACAATATACAATATTATATAATAAATAAAATACAATTATAGTTTTAACAATACATACATACATACATACATATATATATATATATATATATATATAGTAACTAATAAAAAATTTATATAATATGTTAACGGGTTGACAATTAAAGATTGAGTAAAATTATGAACATAAAATATAACGTCAAATATTAAAGAAAATGCAAAACATATTTCAATTTTTAGGTTACTAAGGTGTTTCTTTTCTGTAACAAATATGATCTCTTGTTTTATAAGCACAATTTTAGTGTTTCTGTATTACATTGGTTGGAATGCTAATGTAGTCTTATGCAGTACAAATGTTAACAACAAATTAATTTCGATAGATATAATTATGAATGTTTTGTTTTATTATACATTAGACAAAATGCATATTATTAATATTAGAAGCATATTTTAAAAATATATCTATATTTATTTAAACCCGTGTTATAGTTAAATTCAATTTTTAAATGTAACAAAATGTATTTAAATACAATGAAAATTAATTTTGTAAAAATGTAACATAGATTATTACGGTTTTAGATAATTGTGACTGTGGAACAAGTAAAATTCATTTTTCATTTACAAGATGTTATTATATTTTACAGTAATAATACGACTGCTTGAATTAATAAATATAGTTTATTATATAAAAGCTATTTTATACTTCTTACAAAATCAATATAATTTTTGTAACATGTTGGTTTTTCTTTAACTGCTGAAAGTTAAGTTTATAAAAAAATTGCGAACTATTAATTCCAAACAAAAATAATAGAAGACGTACATTGTGAAATGAATACATTTTGTATATTCTCTTCAGTCACAAACATATAAAGAATCAATATATATATATATATATATATGATGTAATTAACTTAACATTAATAGCTATACGGGAATACACATACTCAACATGCAAATGTTAAGTTCACGTTAAATTTAATGACGTTACAAATTGTTTTTGCGCACTCAAAATGGGTTTTAATGTGTGAATGTAAACACAGATTTAAGTGTTTTTAACATATTAACAGTTTGAGAAGTTATCAACACTTTAAAATAATCATTAAAGTTAACTCGGTGTTTTTTTTAACCAAGTGACGTAATATTGACGAAGTGCACAAACGCTCATTTGAATTGGACTCTTTATCGATCCATTTGGGAATGTGTTCTTTGGCTCATTCAGATAAGCGATGAGTTGTCCGACCAATATTAATTCTTCTCAGTTGTGTTCGTTATAAAATAATAAATTTACAGGCCGAAGGTCATCCACCCGTAGCTCAGTGGTTTAAGGCGTTGGCCTGACACCAGATAGGGCGTGGGTTCAAGTTCATGTGTGTGTAAAACTTGAAAGGTATGCGCTGCTGATAATTCCAAATAAGGATGAAACAGCTGTACAGTGCTTCTGGTTGACTAGAAAACCTAGTAAATTTATTATTCAAGTGAATCTAACAATACTAATATAACATTAAAAAAAATAATTTATTTAACAAAATAAACATTTTTTGAATTTTTTTTTTGACAAAAAAACTATATTGTTCATAAAAAGTATTACTTAATTTAAAATTCAAAATACAAATCAACATTTTTTAACAAAAACCTACGCAATTTTTTGCCTGCAAGAAAATGACAGTAAACGAACTTAATTATAATTTTAATAATTATATATATTAAAATGAACGACATTTTTTGAATGGTTATTTTTTTTAAATTATGAAAAAAGGTTTTTATTACATGTGAAACAAAATGTATTTTTATTATTTTGTTATTATTCTGCTTAAAAATGTTCTAAATAAACTTAACCAAACGTAAAAAAACAATCAACATTTAATATTCATTTGCAGTATTTTTGTTGGGGTTTTATATATAGTGCATAATATTCTAATATAAAAAAATAAGTAACGATACGTAGTTGAGATCTGCATATATACATAGCCCAATATTAGAGTAAATTTAATATAATAATAATAATAATAATAATAATAATAATAATAATAATAATAATAAGTAATATTGATAGTAAAATAAGTAACGGTAATAATAGTAATAACTTTATTGTAACCAATTCCTGATGCAGTTGAGAAAGAATGAGGGTTTAAATGCAAAATTAGCAACCTGATCTCTGTAAACAAATATTGCTAAACGAAGAACACAAAGGGATAGCATCTCATTAAACTAAGATAAAGGCAGCACGATTCTAATGACGGCGTTCAATGAAATTTAAATATAATTTCAATTTTCGATATGTACAATCCTCAAAGTCAAAAATTTAATCAACAATTGGATAAAACAATATAAAGAACATGCTCTTTAAAACAAAAAAGGTTTTGAAATAAATAATAGCAATTATAATAGTATTAATAATAGTAAAAATAATATTGTCTCATTTAGAATGGTGATTTGTACGTAGCCTTGAACAAGTCTTTCGATTAATTAATATCCATAAATAAATTGAAAAAGTTTACTTTATTTGCACTCTGGTTTACTCGACTTTATTAATTCTCAAAACATATATGCTATAGCGTTACACGTCTGGTATAACTTGAGATAATTTGTTTCTGTTATACACCGTATTCAGACAAAAAATATTTATTAATGGGTTTACAATGGTTAAATATTAAAATTATCAAATTTACTCAAATAATAAATTTACTTGGTTTTAGTTAACTAGGAGCACTGTACAGTTGTTCATTCCTTGTTTGGAACTATCAGCAGTGCATACCTTTCAAGGTTTACACACGAACATGAACTCACGCCCTATCTGGTGTCAAGCCAAAATCTTAACCACTTATCTACAGATGATTCAACCTAAACATATACATTTATTATTTACAGTGAATCTGTTTATTGCTAATTGAAAAGTGTCCTCATACGCTGCTACGTTACCACCGCTATTAAGCAAGTGAATAATTCTTTTTACCATATAGATTATGGCATACTGTACGAACACTGGAACAAATTAATTTTTATTTATAAGCATCTTTGTTTTAAAAATTTAAAGCACTGGGTCAGTTGTAACTAAAGACAATAAACGAAATAAATTTATTTTATGGTTTACGACATCTATTATTTTTACTTGAAATTTTAATTTCGCTTTATTTCTGTTTTTACAAACTTGGAAAGGCAATGTCAGTCTTCAATAGAATCAAATCAATATGGTCATGTTCTTCCATTCGCTTAAAAATAAAACTTCGTTTGTACGCATTAATAATTATTCCTACGGCAATATATGGGAGTGAAACATGGAAACGTACGGACAAGATTGATAAGATAGTGGATGTTTTTCATCGCCGGTGTCTTAGAAGTATTTCAAAGATTACCTGGCGCGATCACATTTTAAATAATGAGATCATGAAAAGAACTGACTCTCATTCATTCCATGACATCATTACAATTAGACAAAAAAATTACTTGGTCAAATTCTACGTTTACCGCCCAAAAAAACAGCTAAAACGGTTTTGGAATGGACAATTGTAAATGGTAAAAAAAGGTTGGCAGACCACAGAAAACTTGGCTAAGAACTATTCGGGAAGATCTAATTGAAATGAATGTTTCATGGGCGCAAGCAAAACGTTTGACAGAATGTTCAAATACATGGAAACTTTTTGTTGTCTCATGTTCTCATTGAATTACGAGACTTTAATGTTATTTTTACTGTAATTGTTATCTTATTACCCCATGCTTATTCTTTAAAGCAAAAGGGTTTTGTAATAAATAATATTTCTGTTTTTACTGCTGTCAATATGTTTTGGCACAATATATTTTTGTTTTTTCTAGCAATTTATGTTTTGACAAACAGACTTTGTTAACTCCAAACGAAACTTTGAACTTAATAAAATACTTAGAATGCTTTATGTAACATAATAATTTATAATCAATAAATAAATTTGACAAGAATAATAAGTTTATTAAAACACTATAAAAATTACAATATGAAGTCAAAAAATAAACTTTATTCAAATATTAAAAAATATTATTAGATAATTTTAAAAGAAATATTTAGAATTAAATTACATTTGTACAAATAGTTTTACTTGTAATTTTCACATTAAAAATTTTTGATAACAACTAATATATAATAATTTATTTGTATAATGAGTAGACATTATAAGTAGTGTTTTAAAAAAATATAAAAATAACAAGTTTAAAACTCACTACTTTAAATTTGGAAAAAAAGATTAACTTTTAATAAAAACGCTTTTTGCTAATTATACATTTTATCAATTTAAATCTAAATTAAATGTTATTTTTAAAAGTAATATTAAGGCTAAATTGTAAGAGGTAATTAATGACTATATAGAAACAATATCTTTTAAAAACAATCTTTTGTTTTTATATTATCAGACAAACGAAAATTACATATTTTAAATAAAACTTGAAAAGCAACTTCAATCAGTTAAATTGAATACTTCAAAACAATATAGAATAAATGAGGTTAGACAAAATTAATTTGAATTTTTCAAATACAAATTATTTCTAGTGAAGTATTTTTAAAATTTGAATAAAGTTTACTAATTGATGGCTTGTAGGAAATTTTCTATTTGAAAAATGTCAATAATTTATTTGTCGAAATGCAAATGAAGCTAGAAGCAATTGAATGAATAAACAAATACAATAAAATTTTTAATCAAAATGGTAAAAAACGCAAGTTTGTTAATTGTATTTAAACATGAAAATTGCTTTTGTGCAAGTTATAATCATTGTACATAGTTAATGTATAAATTATATATCAAACAAGTATTTAAAACACAGTTTTCTCTGCTTAATGTAATTTCCTAAATTGTTTACTATCAGTGCAAATAATACCAAAACTACATAATAATAAATATCTGATAAAATATCTTAAACTAAAATCCCAAGCAACAATCAACACGCAAAACAAAATCAGCACAATTTTCATTTTTTTTAAAAGGATTACATTATTATTATTATTATTATTATTATTATTATTATTATTATTATTATTATTATTATTATTATTATTATTATTATTATTATTATTATTATTATTATTATTATTATTATTATTATTATTATTATTATTATTATTATTATTATTTTTTCATTTTTATTATTAGGATTATTATTATTATTATTATTATTATTATCATTATTATTATTATTATTATTATTATTATTATTATTATTATTATTATTATTATTATTATTATTATTATTATTATTATTATTATTATTATTATTATTATTATTATTATTATTATTATTATTATTATTATTATTATTATTATTATTATTATTATTATTATTATTATTATTATTATTATTATTATTATTATTATTATTATTATTATTATTATATTATTATTATTATTATTATTATTATTATTATTATTATTATTATTATTATTATTATTATTATTATTATTATTATTATTATTATTATTATTATTATTATTATTATTATTATTATTATCATTATTATTATTATTATTATTATTATTATTATTATTATTATTATTATTATTATTATTATTATTATTATTATCAATATTATTATTATTATTATTATCAATATTATTATTATTATTATTAATATTATTATTATTATTATTATTATTATTATTATTATTATTATTATTATTATTATTATCATTATTATTATTATTATTATTATTATTATTATTATTATTATTATTATTATTATTATTATTATTATTATTATTATTATTATTATTATTATTATTATTATTATTATTATTATTATTATTATTATTATTATTATTATTATTATTATTATTATTATTATTATTATTATTATTATTATTATTATTATTATTATTATTATTATTATTATTATTATTATTATTATCAATATTATTATTATTATTATTATTATTATTATTATTATTATTATTATTATTATTATTATTATTATTATTATTATTATTATTATTATTATTATTATTATTATTATTATTATTAATATTATTATTATTATTATCAATATTATTATTATTATTATTATTATTATTATTACTATTATTATTATTATTATTATTGTTATTATTACTACTTTAAATTGTAAAATCAAAATGGACAGTAATTCATGAATTAATCTATAACGCTATTTGCTATGTGAAGAAGGGAAGGGGATTAAATTAATTTGCTTTTAAAAATTGTAAGTTAAACGAGGTTAAAAATGTATATGTTACCTGCTGCTTTAATTTTTAATTAAATTAAAATGCTTTTTTCCTTACTTTGATACTATTGTATGTGTGTGTGTGGGTTTGTGCGGTGGTTACAATCTTGTAAAATGAACGTTTCTTTTTCGTACATTAACAAAGCAATGCGTTTAATTTATTAATTGGATAATTAAGTCGTTTATTATTTACACAGTTGTGTTTGTTGTTCGAGACAACGTTATGCAATTTTGGTTTTTACTGTTTCAATCTTTTACACAAAACATTTTCTAGTAAGTGGACAATTAGCCAAGTTAAACAAAGTCTTGAAATGATAATATTCAAAATAGTCAGTCCACTTAACGGAATTGTAATTTGTTTTTTTTAAATCGAGCATATTTTGTGTTATACAACTCTGAAATGAAAACGGTGTTTAGATTAAAGATTTACAGGTTTTAGTAAACTGTTGTTTTTTAAATGTTTATAGACTATGTTAATAATATGTTCCTTCTCATTATTATTATCGTTATAATAATAATAGTAGCGTTAAAATTGAACGTGGATGGGTAATGTTTCGAATGACACTACCAGCACTAAATGCGGGCCACCGTTTGTTGAAAAATGTTTCCAGTATAACATTCAACCAGAAACAATTCAACAAATAAATAAAAATATTAGAAAAGGTAAACTGTCTAATTTTTTGCTAAAAATTATAAAAAATAATAATAAATAATATCAAGAGGTTACTCTTGTGCACACCGTTCTATTTATTTATTTATTAATTATTATAATTAAGATAATAATAACAACAACAATAATAATACTAATTATTATTAATATAAAACCTTTTCACTCTGAATATCGTTAATTGAACAACAAAATTGTCTCATGTAATTATATTTTTAATTTTATAATTTGAACATGTTGTATATAAAAATTAACTTTCCTCTCAACTTGCTTTTACAATGAACTCTGTTATAAAAACCATGGTTTCTTTTTTTTCACCGCAGTTTACTAAAATAGCGTTTTTCTATTGTTTGTTTGGCACCATTTGCTTTTCAATTAAACCAGGCTGTTAGACCTATCTCATTTCTCAACCAAACTTGGAATTAGAAACCGTACTTACAGGCGCTTATTGCATTCTCGTGCACCTTCCGGTAGAAAATGCTGTTTATAGTTTATTTTATTTCTATCGATCCTATTTGATGACTAATAATAAAAACGTGTTGAATGTATTTCTAGTGAGGCATTAAACCTCAATGTAGTAATAAAAAATATTTTTTAACTATGTTACGAGTAGTGTACGTGATTTAATTGTTAATTAGTTCCGAATATTTACAATTAATTGCTTACCAATTGACACTCAAACGTGTGTAAGATAAAGTTACTGGAAAAAATACATAATTTAAAATGAATTTTTACAAATATAACTGACTTGAGTGACGTTTTCGTTTTGACTATGTGCATATAATCCAATCGAAACACACATAAAGTCCAATTTGACAGTTTATTATCAATAAGTAAAATAATCAACTACAAGTGTTTGAAGCTACACACAAGCTTGTTAATTTGTGTGTTGTTTACACAATCCTAATTTGGTGTTGTTTTTCCAAAATAACATTCAAATAGATATATGCAATTTGACGTTTGAAAAACTAGCGTTTATTTACTAAAAAAACGTTCGAATTGTACTGTAGAAATGCAATACGACTTTTAACACGTAATTTAATTGGGTGTGTAAATAAAACATGACTTTAAATCAACATTTAAAAATAGTTTCAATACTATGTAAGCTATTTACGCAACTGAAAGTGGTGTATAATATTTTTACACCTAACAACAGTTTACTAAAATATGCAAATGTGATATAGAGTTTAGCCATACTTCAATGGGGGCAAAATTCGCGTTTTAATTTTATACAATATAAGCACTAATACAATATATTTATGTTTTCTACTTTGAATGTTTTGACGGGAACGCGCATCTTTTAGCAGTGGACCTTTTAGCGAAGCCTAACGTGGGCCGGTAGTGGGATTCAAACCCCGATGGCCACCCAGGTTCAAGTCGAGCGCTGTACCGCTAGACCACCCCGACACAGATAATTATTGTTCTATATTATTCTATTCATTTATAGACGACAGTTCTTAGCATATTCCTTAAAATGTTTTTTAGTAATACCTCTAGATGTGACGCCTACTAACTTAGAAGTGTCAATCTTTTACAATAACAAAATATTAGTTCAATAAAACGGAAAATATAATTGGAGGAACTGTATAGAATTATGGAAAAAATTGATTAAAAAAATAAGCTGATGATTGTATTATTAACATCTCAATATTTTTTAACTCCGCCTAGTTTGAATCAGAAATGATTCAATCTAGCCAGTCTCAAGCCTGGATAAAGGAGGAGGGTTTAAGCATGCAAGGTTAGCAACCTGACTTTAAATATTTTAACGAGAAACGCACATCTTTTAGCGGTGGCCATTTGAACGAAGCCAAACGTGGGCCCGCATTTAGTGGGATTCGAACCTCGATGCCCACCCAGGTCCAAGTCGAGCGCTGTACTGCTAGACCACCCCGGCACAAAGTGTATTACGTCCTTTTATAATTCTACCAAAAAATTAAATTTTACTTTCACAACTATGCAAATAACACAGCAAAGACAGAATTAGCTAATACATTGACGGAAAACAATTGACATGTCAGCGAAGTCATACGGCAGCTTGCATTTAGTGCCAGTGGTGGAAATTGAACCTATGCTTATCCGGGTTCGAACCGGGCGCTGTACTGCCCGATCACTCTGGCACATTATTATGTCTATTTTAAAGTAATTTATAAACAATTCTGTCGTTTTTAAATTTCAAATCCGATTGAGATAGACAAAAATAACTACACTGAAATAAATATTGGCCAAAAACCAATAACAGAAGAACGCGATTTTATAAAATTATGACAAAGAAATGAATGCACAATTACAATGACAAGGTTTAAATGTAAAAGTCGAATTTTTAATGTCAGCATAGAACAATCTGGTTGCTGCATGCCATTTACAGCCAACGAGTTGAGAAATAAATAACCAAAACATGCATTAACAAAATTAGTTTACAAAATGACGGGAACAAAATTACTAATATAAAAAATATACTATTTGAGTTGGTTAAAATAATTTTTGATCCAGCAAATCCTACACCAATATATAATTAAAATAAAATAAGTTTGTTTTGTAATTTGGTGTTTTGTTTTACATTGTTTTACATATTTCACTTCTTTGATTGATTTATTAAAAAAAAAACATATAAATACCTAATTAAAAATATTTAATAGTCATTTTTGTCTTACATATAATTTAATTTCTATTGATTTAAATACGAATAGATTTTAAGACCATATGTCGAATAACGCATGTATTATATAAATAAATATAAAAACATTTATCCAAAAATGTACATTATATTAATAAAACTGTTTTATATAGATTGGAATGTTAAAAATGTGAAAGATTTGGAAAAAATGGTAATAATTTTTTAATTTGTTTCCATTTATTTATTTGTAATTAATTAAATAATACTAATCCTATTACTACTACTAATAAAAATAATGACAATAATAGTAAAAATAATTTCTACGGAAATATATAAAAGTGAAAAGACAAGATTAATAAGGTATTGAATGTTTTTTATCGCCAATATCTTAGAAGTATTTCAAAAATTGCCTGGTGCGATCCCATTTCAAACAATGAAATCATGATGAGAACTGATTCTCGTTCACAACATGACATTATTACTTGATCACATTCTACGTTTACCGCCCAAAAGGCCACCAAGAAGGGTTTTGAAATAGACAATTAATGATGGCAAAAGGGAGGTTGTTGTAGACCAAGAAAACTTGGTTAAAATCTATTCGGAAAGATCTTATTGAAATGAATCTTTGGCAAAATTATGTTGACCCATGTTTGTTTTAAATTAGAAGACATTACTGTTGTCTAT
>JAKXYG010000291.1:172500-200000 GCA_025895645.1 Cardicola forsteri | reverse complement strand
TAAATAATTGGAAAATAATAAAATAACAAAACCAAAAACCAGGAATTTTATTTGTCGTTTGTCGTTTTTATACAACATGAATTCAAAATTAAATTAAAGTTAATTACAAATATTTTACAGATGTCAACACTTGAGTCAAGATATACTGATTCTTGTTAAGGAAGAAGAAGAGTTAAAGAATATGTGCGATTAGCAGTCTGGCTTCTGTAATAACTACCTACAACTACAATACCAACAAAAGATGGTTATTTGTAGAAACACCGGCTATTTTGCTTGTGTTCTTTGCGTTATATTGGCATTCAAATCCCCATTATCTTCTAACAATTTCACTCTCGACAATTCTTGGTTTTCCACTTTGATTTTGCAACAACATTTTTTCGCCCACGCATATAAACTGTACTTTTGTTTTTGATTTTTAAACCTTGATTTTTAGCGTCTTTCTCTATTGTTCAAATCCTGTCTCCAAATTCATTTGTTTTCCATTGGATAGGACAATATTGTTCGCAAATAACACACCTTATGGTGATTCCACTTTAACGTTTCTTGCTACCATGTTAACAACTTGAAGTCTACCTCTGATAAAAGCCAACAGTAGAAATTCATCAGTCTTCCCCACATTGGTATTGTTATTATTATTATTATTATTATTATTATTATTATTATTACTGTTGCTACTATTATTATTACTATTATTAATACTGTAATAATAATAATAATAATGATTTTTACTGTTATTTTTATCACTATTATTACTATTATTACTGTTATTAATACTATTATTATTATATCTGTTATTATTTCTATTATTATTATTATTATTATTATTACTGTTATTATTGTTATTATTATCATTGTTATTGTTATTATTACTATTATTATTATTAGTGTTTTAACTAATCGGTTTTAAACCTGACAATTTGGTGCATGTTTTATTATTACTGTTATAAAATTAATTAATTAATCCAGTCAAAAACAATACATTTGTGTCAATCATTAATCTTATTAAATTTTGTTTTAGCAATGTGAGGCGTGGTTTATTCTTGAAGAAGTTTGTCAACATTATTAGTCATTGGTTTTTTGGAAATTAAAATTTGTCCACATTATTTAAAAAACGTTTTTAAATTAGTTTTTTAATCTGATATTTGCATAAAACTTTAATATTTCTATTAAAGAAAAAAAATTAAGAGCTTTTATTATAACGATTACATAGCAAAAAATGTAATTTAAAATATATTAGTTGGAGTAGAATATATTTTATTGATTTTGTTACTTTAGTGTTTTTACAAAAAGTTTTTAACAAGTAAATATCCAGTGCAGACATAAAAGCTGTTTACGCAATAATCCAACGCAGATTATTTATATATAAAATAATGCAAGAAGCAAGCACACAATAATAATAATTATTAAACACAATTTTACAATTTTGCTACATAAGTAAGCTATTTAGAAAAAAATACTTGCATTAAATTTATAAAACAGCAAAAACGTTTTTCTTAACATTAATTAGCATAAAGAAAAAATATTTTTTTTAAAAAGAAATTAATTTAAGCCAAAACGACAATTTTTATTGTTCCATAAAAATGTTAATTAATTTAAAATTTGCATGAAAACATTTAAATTTAAATTAGGTTTAAATAACAATTAATTAATTGACTAATTACATTTTAAATATTTTTAAGACATTTTTGGTTATGTCATTGTAAATAAGGCATTTTATAAACTAGTGTCATTTTTTTCAGTATACAAATGCCGGGGTGGTCTAGCAATACACCGAATCCCACGACCGCAATTAAATGCGGGCCCCCGTTACGCTTCGCTAAAATGTCCACTGCTGAAAGAAATAATAAATAGTTACTTGTACAAACAATCTCAATACACTACATTGAAGTAACCAAAACAACAATAAAATTTAAATAAAATTGAATAAGGACCAACAATATTATTCAATATTTTTGTCAAATCAATAAAGAATTCTATTTAAAAACATTACAATGTTTTTCTATTTCTTATAAAATATTAAAGGTAATTTTTAATGATACATTTTAAATGTTTTTTTTTAAAATTTTGGTTTTACTACTTAAATGTTTGTTACGGAAAACAAGTGAACATTTAGAAAAGCTGAATAACGACTAACATTTGTTGCCACAATAAATTTTGAATTTGTCCAGCTTTAAATGGCTAATTGGTAAGCCAACATTTTCCTTCTTTTACAGTTTTTCTCCTTATTTATAAGGAGTTATGCTTCTAGTCCAGTGGGTTGCGTCAAGTCAATTTAAAGCATTATAACTATCAAGTAGTTTGACGTAAGTATTTTACTGTCGTACGCCATTCCAGCTGCAAGCCCTCCCCCTTTATCCAGGCTTGAGACTAAATAGATCTGTTCATTTTTTATCCTCTCGAGAGGAAGTTACTGGTTTGCCACCCAACATAAGAAATAACTTAGATTATATAAAATATTGAAATTAATTCCACGGTTATATATATATATATATATATATATATATATTATTTAAAAGTTTTTATTACTTTAAACGTTTACGAGAAACGCATCTTTCAGTAGTAGACATTTTAGTAAAACCGGACATGAGCCCGCATTTGGTGTCGGGAGTGGGGACTTAATCCATGTTCACTCAGTTTCGAGTCAATCGCTGTACTGTTAGACTACTCCTGCATATATGTGTGTGTGTGTGTGTACAATCTTTAATAAACCCCGTAGAATATTGGGAAAACTGGGATTTGTGTTAACAACACCCCATCATTAAAAATATTTATTCGATAATGTTACAAGTAAGTCACCAAACTTACTGGCGTTTCACTTATGTTTACTGCAGTTGTAAATGTTTTTTAACAGGGTTTTTTTAACCAAAGTTTACGACATTTTTTCTATTTTAACACAACACAATGAGTTAATATTTCAGCAGTCATTCACAAAGACTACTTAATTTAATTTAATTTCTTACACTTAAAACCAATTATTTTAATTATTTTATTGAAATTTAAAATACATTTAAAAACAATGTATAATTATTAGAAAACAAAAACAATTAATATTTTCTAGCAATGAATTCATTGGAAAAAGACAAAACAATGGTGTTTTTGTTAAATTTGTTTACTTAATTAGTTTTTTTTTGAAGAAACAACAAATGTATTTGTGTTTTTTACCATTGATGAGTTTTATCAATACATATTGGTTTAATTAAAAATGTGTGAACTATATTATAAGGGCGGTTAGTAAATAAATTTTGAGTAACACTTACAAGAAAAGTTATTTTCATTTTTTTCAGTATAGTTGAATGTTTATTAGTAACTATTGAAAAGCAAAAAAAAACATTTTTCTTATTAATGAATTAAAAATTTTAAATGAATTTATTATGTTTTTGGTTAAAACTAATTTTTTTTGTTTTAAAAGTTGTTTAAAAAAATTATAATTAAGTTTGTACTAATCATTTTATGCTTTTGATTCTTCTTCTTCTTCTTCCTATTATTATTATTAAATTTTTTAAAATTTTATTTTGTGTTTTGCTACTTTGAATGTTCTACAAAAAACAGCAGTGGACATTTTAGCGAAGCCAACCGTGGGCCCGCATTTTAGTACCGTCGATGGGATTCGAACCCATGTCTACCGAGATCCAAATTCGAGCGCTGTACCACTAGACCACCCCGGCACTAATTATTAATTACTAATCATTATTATTATTATTGTTATATTATTAAATATTACTTTTAATAAACTATAATTAGCATAACCTAATGCACAAAATATTTTACATTTCAAAATAAAATCATAAAATACAAGTACATTATATTTTTTGGTTTTTAATACTTTACTGTTTTATTAAAAACATATTTAGCAAGTGGAAATGTAGCAACTTTTTACACCAGGGGCCAGCTTTAGTGCCAGTAGTAGGACTTACATTTTTGTCCATCCAGCTTAGAGTTGAGTACCCAATTGTCTGCTATCTTGGCACACAGATAATAGTTATCAAAACAACCAAACCTAATTTATTATTTGCTATTATTTTCTATTTTAAAACGCTTTCGTTTTGAAAAGCGTGGAACAACAAAATTGTTCCTTATAATTGTGCATAATTATTTTGACTTTAAAAATGGTCTGCTTTTGCCCAAGGTAAAAACAGATAACGTAATGTTCTCCACCTCCCACTGTATCTACCAGTTTACTTGCAGTTGCTGTGACAAATATATTGGTCGGGCAACTCGTCGCTTATCTGAACGGGTCAAAGAACACATTCCCAATTAGATTGAAAAGGAGATCAACTCAACTAAACGTGTGTGCACTTCGTCAATATTACGTCACTTGGTTAAAAAAAAACACCGAGTTAACTTTAATGATTATTTTAAAGTGTTGATAACTTCTCAAACTGTTAATATGTTAAAAACACTTAAATCTGTGTTTACATTCACACATTAAAACCCATTTTGTCTGCACAAAAACAATTTGTAACTTCATTAAATTTAGCGTGGACTTAACATTTGCATGTTGTGTATGTGTTTACCTGTATAATTATTAATGTTAGGTTAATTATATTATATATATATATATAGATTCTTTATATGTTTGTAACTGAAGAGAATATACGAAATGAATTCATCTCACAGTTTACGTCTCCTATTATTTTTGTTTAAAAATGCTGTCTATCAAAAATTGAAATTCTATTCGGACTCATAAACAAACCATTGATCATTTCATAATCCTTTCGCTCTGCGCAACAAGATTGTTCCATATAATTGCACGCTACATTTTTGGCCTTGAAGATTATCATGCATATTGAAGATTGAAATTATATTCAATTTTTTCCGAATCCTGTTATGGGAATCGTGCTGTTTTCATTTCTTTGTCCTAATTTAATCAAATAATACAGCCTTTTTGTTTTTCAGTAGTATTGATTTATCAAAAACATCAAAATGCTCACCCTATTATTTAGCCTTCCTTTTTCATTCTTTTTCAATCGCTGTATAATTGCGGTTACATTTTGTTTTAACAAATTGTTTTGTTAAAACACTAGCAGTGGTAATGGGAAAAAATAATTTAAGAATGTTGACGTTACTTTATTTAAAATAATTGAAAAAACAACAGTTACATAAGAAGGATATCATGTTATTATTATTCTAATTTATAATTAATCCATAAAAAGAAAAAAAGTGTTTTATTGCTAATAAAATGAAACAAAACATTTTTTAATTACATTAATTATTTTTCTACTTGTACATATATTTGTTTTTAAATATATATTTTGTGAACTAATTTAAAAAATATAATTTACCTAATATTGTTGCTAATCTGTGAATTTATTTTGTAATTAAATAAAAAATAGAAACAAACAAAAAAATTGATGTCAAACTTAATTATAAAAAATTAAACAATTTTTTAAAAGCAAATTATTTTGTTAGAAAGCAATAATAAAGTGTCAATTGCAGATAAATGAAGTTTTGCATTTGATGTATTAAATTTATTCATTTTTTGATTTTGTTGCTTAAATGTTTGACAAAAAAGTTATTTTTTAGCAATTAGACATTTAACAAAGTTTTAAACACGAGAAGATGGCATTTTGTGGCAATGATTGAACTGCACTCAAAGACAATTAGAAATGAACCAATCTAGCTAGACCTAAGTCTGATTAAAGGATGACGATTTGGAGGTAGAAGGAACATTGGACAGTTAACAAACTCATGCCAACGCTTCAAATTGGTTTGATAGAGAACCAAATGGAGACATGTGATTAAAACAGAAACCCCTTGTAAAAAATGGCCAAGCTGGGGGGGGGGAAATGAAGATGGAACTCAACATTAATATTAATCCAACTACAAGTTTAGTACTTTAATTATATCTGTTATTCCAGACACTTGGAAAAGCAATGTCAATCTTCAATAGACTCAAACCAATATGGTCATGTTCTTCAATTCGCCTGAAGACAAAACTTCGTTTGTACACATCAATAATCATTTCTACGGCAATATATGGAGGTGAAACGTGGAATCGAACGGACAAAATTGATAAGATGGTGGATGTTTTTTATCGCCGGTGTCTTAGAAGTATTTTAAAGATTACCTGGCGCGATCACATTTCAAATAATGAAATCATGAAAAGAACTGACTCTCGTTTACTCCATAACATCATTGCAATTAGACGAAGAAAATTACTTGGTCAAATTCTACGTCTACCACCCGAAAGACCAGCAAGAACGGTTTTGGAATGGACAATGGTAAATGGTAAAAGAAAGGTTGGCAGACCAAAGAAAACTTGGCTAAGAACTATTCGGGAAGATCTAATTAAAATGAATGTTTCATGGGCACAAGCAAAACGTTTGGCAGAATGTTCAAATACATGGAAACATTTTGTTGTCTCATGTTCTCTTTGAACTACGAGACTTTGTTCTTGTTATTTTTTGCTGTAATTGTTATTTTATTGCCCAATGCTTATTTTTTTAAAGCAAAAGGGTTTTGTAATAATAATAATAATAATTCCAGACACATGTACTTATTTAAAATCCAGTTCTTTTAATCTTTAAAAGGAAGATGGTTTAAGCCCAGAAATACCAATCTAGCCTCTGTAAACAATGATGCTAAAGAAAAAACAAAAGGATATCATTTTATGAAATTACGACGAAGAATTAAAAGCATAATTTTAATATCAGAGTTTGGGAAAATCCGAGTAGAATGTCAATTTTCGATATACACAATTTTCAAAGCCAAAAATTTAATGTACGATCCCATGAAACAATCTTGTTGCCCCATACTCTTTAAAGCAAGAAGGGTTTTAAACACAATAAATAATAAATCAAATAATAATAAAATCTTTTCAAATTGCATAGTGGTTTGTTTCTTGTTGACATGCATTTTTGTTAAATGCTTATTCTCTGTCAACAATGATCGAGCTGATTATGGGGTTTTCAAGAGTGATATATTAGAATTGTTGCATTTATTCAAATAAGCCAACCAAGAATGGTGTACAGCTGTATTATTCTTATTTGGAATAATCATCAGTGCGTACCCCTCAAGTTACAAGCACGAACTTAAACCCAAACCCCATTTGGTAGTAGGCCAAGCCTTAGCTACTAAACTACAGGTGATTCTTTACAGTAAACTGAATTGATAATAATAAGTGTCCAGTGTCCTCAAATGCTGTACGTTACTTTTGCTAACAAAGGCTTGTAGCATGTAGATTCTGGCATAATAGAAATGTGTCACTTTTAAACTCCCACCTTTCTCCATGTTTCAACATCGGATACAAATCGCTTAGAATAGAGAGTGGTTTTGATAGCTTGAATCATTTAAATATATATATATATAATAATTTACTATAATGGATTATTGAATACAATTAATTTAACTCATTAAACTATAAAACCATTGCAAAGTTTTTACACAGTTTTACAAAACCGTGTTTCAATATGTACAATTTAAGTTAGACATTACAAATTTTATTTTTTATTATTAATGAATAAATGAAGACAATTAATTTACAAGCTTAATTAGAAATTGTTTTTTTTTTCCAAAAATTACCTACAGATTTATATTTGTGCTTGGAAGTTGAAATAAATGTCAACAATAATAAGTTTACAACTGTATGTTTATTTTTAGTGAGGTAATAAAATACATTGGTGTGTTTGTAAAATATTAGACAATAAAAGTAATTATCATACGTTATTTTTTAAAGATAATTAAAATTCTTCATTGTAAACAAAATATCGACGCCATATGCTTTATATTTTTCTAAATTGCCATTTGCTCATATATATATATATATATATATACTACATATTTGGTTGTCAGCTAAATAATATCAAAGTCTGATTTGACACATATAATTAGTGACATATGCTTGTTTTATTTTTTTTTCTAAAAATAAACTTTTTCAACTTGTGTATCGTGATTGGCAAACTTGATAATTTGAAAAAAAAACAAAACAAAACAAATACCATCAACCTTGAAGATTTTGGGAATAAAAATTACTGATAATCATCATTTTAAAAGAAAAGATTTTTCATATATGCAGCGCCAAACCCATTTTATTATAAATAAATTTAGGATAAAACGCATTTTTTGAAACGCTAATAATTAGCACAAAATTTGTTGTATGCTAAATTTAACATAAATGCTTTTAAATATAATTTTAAAATTCTAACAATGATAGACAATATTTTTTAGATGAAATGAGACTAATTAGTTGATAAAAAAAATTGTTTCTTTATTGTTGAAATATTTGTAAAATATTATAAATAATAGTTGCGTGTTATTTTCTTTGTAAAAATTTTGCTTTTTTAACAAATGTAGAGAAATAATAAACTTTGTTGAGACAATAAATGAAAACCGCGTTTAATTTTTCTAAGTATTTACTTGTGGAAAAGTGTGTAGCGAAAATATTTGCACCATTAACAATCAAAATAAGTAGCAACAACCAAATAAATAAATAATAGAAAACGGTTTTTTGTGAACTTTAGATAAACAGGTTAAAAAAAGCTGCCGCAAAGATAAGAACCATTGGTTAGAAAGCAGATGCAAAGAAGCAGATAAGACAGCAGCAAAAAATAATTCCAAAACTCTGTATAAAATTATGAAACAACTGTCGGGAGTTAAAAAAACACCGATATTCCACTTGAAGAAAAAGATGGTCGTTTACTTCTAACAGATGATGAGCAATCATCTAGATGGATAAAGCATTTTAAAGAAGTACTAAATTAGCCTATGCCAAATACTCTCATAGATTTTGATAGTGATAATGATATGAATTTTTACTCAAAATCCGGAAATATGTATTGATGACATTTCTGTAACTAAAGTGATTTATGTAATTCAAAAGTTGAAAAACAATAAGGCAGGAGGACTTGACGAGATAACTGCAGAGATGCTCAAACATGGAGATAATGTTGTAGCAAGTGAGTTTTCTTATTTATTTAATGTTATATGGCATAATGAACAAGTTCCAAATAATTGGCGGCAAGGAGTAATTGTTACTCTTCCCAAAAAAAGAAGTCTGAACGATTGCAATAACTGCCGCGGAATAACCTTATTGTCTGTTCCCGGTAAGGTGTTTGCAAAGTAATTTTAAATCGTTTAAGTAATGCGGTAGATAAACACCTTTGAGAACAACAAGCAGGTTTTCGGAAAGGAAGAAGCTGTATTGAACAAATACTGACCCTCCGTAACATTATTGAGCAAACTCAAGAATTTCAGCAATCACTTACAATCAATTTTATTGATTTTATAAAAGCTATTGACAATGTTCATCAAGAATCTTTGTAGAAAATAGTTAAGTTTTACGGAATACCGTTAAAATATGTCAATATTATGCGTTCGCTATACCAAAATTTAAGTTGCTGTGTTCAAACAAAAAGTGGTCATACTGCTATGTTTGAAATTGTCACGGGAGTACATCAAGGATGTATTTTGTCACCGTTTTTGTTTCCTCTGGTAATTGATTTTATTATGACTCAATCCATGAATAATTTGTCTTATGGTATCAAATGGAACCAAGGCAGATTAACAGATTTGGATTTTGCAGATAATATTGGTCTACTCAGTAAAACTCCAGAAATGATGCAAAATATGACAGCACAACTCAGTGATATCAGTTCTCGTATTGACTTACGGATTAATTGATCAAAAATAAAAGTGTTGTGCACTAATTCAAACAATTATTTGCCTATCAAAATTAGTGGACAAAATATTGATACTGTTGATTCCTTTACATATCTGAGAAGCATAATTGGTAAAAACGGAAAAACCGAAATTGATGTTAAAGTCAGACTTGGAAAAGCAATATCAGTCTTTTATAGACTCAAATAAATATGATTATGTTCTTCCATTTGCTTAAAGACAAAACTTTGTTTGTACACATTAATAATCATTTCTACGGCAATATATGGAGGTGAAACGTGGAATCGAACGGACAAGATTGATAAGATGGTGGATGTTTTTTATCGCCGGTGTCTTAGAAGTATTTTAAAGATTACCTGGCGCGATCACATTTTAAATGATGAAATCATGAAAAGAACTGACTCTCGTTTACTCCATAACATCATTGCAATTAGACAAAGAAAATTACTTGGTCAAATTCTACGTCTACCGCCCGAAAGACCAGCAAGAACGGTTTTGGAATGGACAATGGTAAATGGTAAAAAAAGGTTGGCAGACCACAGAAAACTTGGCTAAGAACTATTCGGGAAAATCTAATTGAAATGAATGTTTCATGGGCGCAAGCAAAACGTTTGACAGAATGTTCAAATACATGGAAACTTTTTGTTGTCTCATGTTCTCTTTGAATTACGAGACTTTGATGTTAATTTTTACTGTAATTGTTGTCTTATTGCTCCATGCTCATTTTTTTTAAAGCAAAAGGGTTTTGTAATAATAATAAATAATAGATGTGAATGCAGTATAATTCCAGTGATAAAGTTTGGCCAAATTCGACTAGAACTTCAATCTTCAATATATACGATATTGAAAGCCAAAAGTTTAATGAACAATGCTGTTGCCTCGTGCTTCTTAAAGCGAACAGGTTTTGAAAAATATGTTAATTTTGACCCAAAATTATTCAATCAAGTTTATAAATTTTGTTAGCTTACAATTCATAGTAATATTTATGTGTGTAAAAATAAAAAGCACTGGATTGGTATTATATTTTGTTACAAATTAATTATAATGCATTGTTAATTAGTACAAAGTAATTTTTTTCTAAATTATCAAACAACAGATGTTAGTTAAATGTTTTTCAAATTTTCGTGTTTAGTACAACGATGTCAATATTGTGTTCTATAAAATAAAAAGACACTTAATCAATAGTAGTCAATCTACACTGACACAAACATTTTTTGGGTTATGAAGTCCGCGTTTACATAAAGTCAATATAAATGTGACAAAATGAACTGGTCGAGGATAAAGAAAAACATTTCAAATGTTTAACAATTGTCCAAGCATTCAACTTAACAACTACAAACGTGATGTATAAAATTAACTTTTTGTTGTTTAAACTTGTATTGCATTGCTTGAACATATTTTCTACCACACATTATTTTTCTATTTTGCCCATCAAAATTGGTAGACAAAATATTGATGCTGTTGATCCTTTTACATGTCTGGCAAGTATCATTGGTAAATCGAAATTGATGTTAAAGCCAGACTTGGAAAGGCAATGTCAGTCTTTCATAAACTCAACTCAATATGGTCATGTTTTCCGATCCCCTCCCCCTAAAAACAAAACTTTGTTTGTATGTATCAATGATCATTCCTACGGGAGTGAAACGTGGAAGCGAACAGACAAGATATATTCTTATTGACAAAAAAATATTGTATCAGCAAGTGGACATCTTAGTATAGTCAAGTGAGAACCCGCATTTAGTACTGGAGGTTGGGATCAAACCCATGCCTACTCAAAAGTTGAAACCAATGCTCTACTAACTCGGTCCAATGAAATGTCTAATTTTTGTTGTTAAGGTGGAACAGATTTGTACTGTAGAAATGTCGGGATAACCTAGTGATACAGCGCTCGCCTCAAACCTGGGTGGATTTAATCCTGGCACTAAATGTACACTGCCGTTCGGATTTTTCCTAAATACCTACTTAATAAAAATGTTTTCCATAAAACATTGAAAGTAGTAACAGTCGAAAAAAAATGACAAAAGTCGAATTTTGTTCCCAATTAAAGTTTTACCAAATATCCACTTGTTAAAACCCCAAAAAAATTAATTATTTAAAACAATACCCAATTACAACTATAAACATGTCTGCATTCGATGTTTTTGATTTATTTAATATTTAAATAATGTTTTCTTTTCGTGACAAATATGTTAGATGCTTGTTTGAACATGTATACCTTGTTCATATTTTTTTCGATTTATTGCTTTTTTCAAATTATTCGTCCCTTATTTAACCACACATGACTGTAATTTGCAGTCGCATTAAGCAGAAATAGACAAGTTAAAATAATTTAAAACAGGAAAACATTACATTTATTGTTACAAATAACACTTGTAAAATACAATTCAAGTTTCAATGTGTGCGGTATAAGAATTGAAAATAACAATTCACTTATTAGCTACGGTGCCCCGATTATTAATATGTAAATGTGACACAGATAATTATTAAAAAACACAATAAATAAAAATAGTCGCATTCGTTTGTTTTAGGCATAATTTCAAAATCAAACAATAGAATAAATTGTATACCTGCATGTGTGTGTGTGTGTGTTTCGCTTGTTTAGAAAACGTCACATTTAGGTGCAACATTGATTTTGTTGACAAACGGAAATGAGTAATTTATGGAACAATTGGGGGGAACATCTGAAGAAAACAGATTCAACGTTGGTTTACTTACATTGTCCGTTTTAGACGAGGAAAAATACAAACAGTATCAATCTGTTCAAAATGTTGTTTTACCAAACGGCTTGTACCATTTGGTTGAACAATTAATCAAATGTTACTTCTTTCCCTCCCCCTCCCCTACTCTAAACACTTCCTGAATTTCTTGTTGCTACAATTTCTCAATTGAACATTAATGTTTCACATAAATTAATGTTGTCTAATTTTCTTTTTTAACAATTGGCATATTTTGTTCATCAAATGCTTTGCAAAAGTAAGAGCAATGCTTTGCTCTTACTTTGGAAAATTTTAGAAATTCTATTCGGATAATTAAAAAAATCAATTGCAAATTGTCATTTTCCATTCATAACCAATTACTTAAACATTGCTGATTGAATACAACTATTAACTTTTCCTTCAATCGAATGAGGATGAAACTTTATAATAAGAAAGTTGTGATTACTTGCAGGTTTAAATACTGTGGTTTGTATAATCAAAATTGAATTGATAATGATTTAACGCGACTAAATAAACGCTAGTCTTAGTTTATAATCTGTGGGAAAATAATTACAAATTAAATATAACTTATTAATAAGCATTGGATTCGTCCGTGTACTCGTTAACTCTCCAACTAATTCAAATTATAATAATACAATTTTTATTAACATTTTAAATTGTATAATTACTTGTATAAAACATGTCAATGTTATTTAAAAAAATAAATAATTTTCTCAATTTTAAAATAGATTTTAAAAAGTCGAATATTTTAGATAATATTTTCTCATTTTGTGAAACATGATTCTTGACTCATGAGTTATCTAACATTTCAAACAATGCAGCTCAATAAGTGAAATTTGATGCATTATTTAACAAAACAATGTCTAAAATCACAGTGTTTTATATTTAGTTAGAAAAATAAAATAGGTAAACTGTTTGTAATTTAAAACTTTAACTCAAACAGTTTTCTCCCATTCAATAAAAATTGTACATTAATGTTTTAATTGATTTAAAAATTATAAAATAATACAAACTTTAATAAACTTGCTAATAATGATAATAGTAATAGTAAAAATTATAATAAAATTAATAATAGTCATAATAACAATAATAATAATAATAATAATAATAATAATAATAATAAAAATAATGCTAATAATAATAATAATTATTATTATTATTATAATGATGATAATAATGATAATAATATTAGTGGTAATAACAAAAAAAATAATGATGATAATATTAATAATAATAAATATAACAATAATAATAATAATAATAATAATAACAATAATAACAATAATAATAGTAAAAACAATAATGATAATAATAATAATCATTAAAATAAATAATACTAATACTAATAATAATGATAATGATAATAATAATAATAATAATAATAATAATAATAATAAAAATAATTATAATAATGATAATGATAATAATGATAATAATATTAGTGGTAATAAAAAAAATAATGATGATAATATTAATAATAATAAATATAGCAATAATAATAATAATAATAATAATAATAATAATAAAAATAACAATAATAATAATAGCAATATTAATAATAATAATAATAATAATAATACTAATAATAATAATAATAATAATAATAATAATAATATCAATAATAGTAATAATAATAGTAATGATAATAATGGTAATAATGATAACAATAATAATGATAATAACCATAATATTAATAATAATAAAAAAGAATAATAATAAATATAACAATAATAATAATAATAATAATAGTAATAACAATAATAGTAATAATAATAATAATAATAATAATAATAATAATAATAATAATAATAATAATAATAATAATAAGGTTAATAATAATAATAATAATTGCCCTTTTGTACTCAAATGCTATATACTTTGCTATTTGTCATCGGTTTGATGATGAATCGATAAAGACTGCTGCTCAAACGAACGTTTGTGCAGTTTGTCCATATTACGTCATTTATTACAAACAAATTTAATTTTAGTAATTTCTTTAAAGTGCTGATGACTGCTCAGGTTTCCAATATGCTAAAAACACTTGAATATAATTGCAATCATACATTAAAAGCCATTTTGTGTGTACAAAAACAATTTGTAACTCTGTTAAATTTAGCTTGGATTTAACACATAAATAGCCTGTGTATGTCTGTGTAGTAATTAATATTAAAATCAAAGTTTTAATTACCTCATTTTACATGTTTATGACTGAAGATAATATATAGGTAATAAATTCATGCCACAGTTTACGTCTTCTGTGTGATGTCTAATTGGAATTGTCTAGGAAACCCAATGTTTTAAAACAACGTACTTTTAGATTAATTTAAAATGCGAACCACACTAAACATCACATTTGAAACTCGATTATATGACAAAATAAAACTGACTTATGACTATCTAAAAACCTATACACCTAAATAAATTTAAGCTTTTATTAATTACTATTAATTTAAAAATAAACACTTTTATTTTGCAATAAAAATTAAATACACTAATTTAATTTAGCGTGTTTAAATGTAATTAGACTTTATATATATATATATATATATATATAACGATTCACGCTCTAATTGATTTACAAAAATGTTGTATGAATTGAATAAAATTATTTTTGCTATTAAATTGAATTAGTTGTTTGTTCAGTTGAAGTTAATAATTGAAGCACTTGAAGTTTTGTTCATGATTTGGTACAACAATTCAAATTTCAAAAATTAACAAATTTAACAACAAAGAACATGCAATTTTCATCTTGACTTCATTCGTTAGGTTTCAATATCTTAACTTTTTAATAAATACATAGTTTTTTTTACAATAATTAATTAGAATTTATTAGAATTTGCAATTCTACCCTATTTGGTCCCAAGTCCAGTTGATTAAGGAGGAGCCCAAGTTTAGAAATCTGACACCTTTATTTTTGAAAAAGATAATAAATATGAAGGAAACAACAAACAGAACGTCATTTGATTAAAGTACAACAAGCGGCAGAAAGTAGCACAATTCTAATAATATGATTGATTGTAGAAGCTGATTAAAAGTTCAATTTTTGATAAGCCGAATTTTTATTTAGAAGACAATCATATTGACTCCGCCTGGAGAAGGTTAAAAATAAACTAATCTGATCAGTACCAGGCCTGGATAAAGGATGAAAGTTTGAGCGCAAGGTTAGTAACCTTGCCTCTGTGAAAAGACATCTATATTGCTACAGAAACAATGAAAAGGACGTCATTCTTGCAAACAATGGCAAATAAATAATAGTATGACCCGGATAACAGGATTGAGTGAAAACTAAATATTTGATTGGATAATGACAATTACTTGGTCCAATTCTACGTTTACTGCCCCGAAAGATGAACATAAACGGTTTTGGAATGGACAATTGCATAGGGTATAAAAAAGGTTAATGTGGACCAAAGAAAAGTTGGCCAACTGAAATGAATGTCTTGTGGAATTAAACAAAATGTTTGGAAAAATGTTCGAACACGTGGAATTATTTTGTTTTTTTATGCCCTTTTTAAAATTATGGGACTTGGTTGTTTGTTTTTTTGTTCTTACTACTATCTTGTTTCCTCATACTTATTCTAAAGCACAAGGGTTTTTTAATAGTAATAATAATAAAAACAATAATAATGATAATAATAATAGTAATAATAATGATAATATTAATAATAATAATAATAGTAATAATAATGATAATATTAATAATATTAATAATAGTAATAGTAATAATAATGATAATATTAATAATAATAATAATAATAATAATAATAATAATAATAATAATACTCTATAAAGCGAAAGCAATTAAATAAATATAATAAAAATTACAATATGCACGTATATTATTATATTAATATTAAAACAATTGAAAATGTTTTATAATCCTACAATTTTACTTACAATATTTTTTTGTAACAGTTCAAAATCTGTTTATAGTTGGTTCTTTAAATGTTTCACAAAAAACCCTTTTTAGTAAAACCAAAAGAAATGAACTACTAATGGGACTTGAGCTACAAGCCCCAAGTTTTAGTTACTTGAGCGACCTTGGCACAAATTTAAATGCTAACCCAATTAAAAATTAAAGAAAATTGCACTTTAATGTTAAAAATATTTAACATTTGAAAATTCAATTATAAACAAACATATAATTTAATAAAAGTTAAATAATGCAATTACACCTTTTTAAATAAATCTTGTTTCGAAAAAATTAAATTAAATTAATAATAATTACATTTTGATTAACTCCGCCTAGATTAGATCAGAAATGATTCAATCTAACCAGTCCCAAGCCTGGTAAAGGAGGAGGGTTCGGAGCGCAAGCACATAACCTGGCCTCTGTAAAAATTCACTGCTACGGAAACAATAAGAGGACACCATTCCGGCAAACAACGGCAAAGAAGTGATCGCGCGTATCTTGATGACAGAGCTACACAAATGACAGGTTGAGTGAAAGCCGAAAGGAAGCTCAATCTTCGATTTGCAGAATCTTTAATGCCAAAACCTTGTCTCATGTTCTTCGAATTACAGAGACTTCTGATGTTAATTTTTGCTGTAGTTCGTTATCTTATTGCTCCCATGCTTATTTTTTAAAGCAAAAGGGTTTTGTAATAATAATAAACATTTTGATTAGCACCGGATCCAACTAAGATGTTGTTTATGTAACCAAAGGTCTCTTCGCTCAATATTAAACAGCTAAAAGTAACATTTTCCGCCTCACATTGCATTGATCAGTTCACTTGCAGTTGCGGTGACAAGTACATTGGTCGGACAATGCGTCGCTTAGCTTAATCGGGCTAAAGAACATTCAAAATGGATCAATAATAGGTCAAACGGATGTAGAACACACATGCACATCCTCCATATTACGTCATCATCTACTACAAACCAAACACCAGATCAGTTTCAAAAATTGTTTTAAAGTGCTAATACTTCTTAAGCTTCGAATATGTTAAAATTCGAATCTGTTGATATTCACACATTGGAACAGATCGTCACTACATTGAACTTAGCTTGATCGTAATGTTTGTGTTCGTGCATGTTTGTTTTTTGTGTATATTTATAAGCGTACTTTGCTTAACGTCACCTGTACCCCCCTTTCTTGTATATATATATATATATATATATATATATATATATATTACAATATATACATTACACTAAAATAGTATTCTAGTTTAAGCATTTTGAATAAAAATACTAACAAAAAGTCAAAACAATTTACCACTTCAACATAACTTGATAAAATAAATCTGCAACAAGGTGAATCTATGTACATATATATCGTGAACCTAAAATTTACATTGTAAAACCTGCTGTACCTGTCGCTACGATTTTCAACCTATATGAAAGTAACTTACCAGTAAACTGTGTTTTTCTTTTAGGTATAAGTAGGCCTAAAACAACCTAACTTATAAAAAAATTAATTCCAAATAAAAATATAAAAAAACGTAGATTGTCAGATAAATTCATTTTCTGCCCCACATTTCATTCATCAGTTCACTTGCAGTTGCGGTGACAAGTATATTGGCCGGACAATGCGTCGCTTAACTAATCAGCTAAAGAACACATTCCTGATCAAATCAATAATAGTTGACGGAAGCGAACACTCATGCACTTCCTCTATATTACGTCATTTATTGCAAGCCAAACATCAAATCGATTTCAAATTGCTTTAGAGTGTTGATTACTTCTCGAGCTTCGAATATATTAAAATCCTCAAAATCTGCTTATATTCGCACACAAAATAAAGTTCGTCACTACATTAAACTTAGCGTAATCGTAGTGTTTATGTTTGTGGGTTGTACTAACTTAAATGTCATATATACCCCCTTTTTTGTATATATACTGAAATTTTATGTTTATGATTAACGAGAATATGCGAAATAAATTAATCCCACAATTTACAACTTTTAATATTTTTATTTGGAATTATAAAGGGAACCCAATGCTTTAAAATTTTGTTCTTTATCCATTAACAACGATTAAAAATCTTCCGTTGTAGTATGTTACAAACTTGTGGTGGGAAATCAAGACAATAAAACTAGCATCCATAGTTCAGTAAAAATATTTTTTTAAAAACACAAAGAAAAGCAATTTACAAACAAAACATGTTAGGCAATCTCAAGTCCGGTTAAGAAAAACGAACAGTTTGAACGCAAGATTAGCAACCTGGCTATTGTAAAAAAATGAATATTGCCAAAGAAACACGAACGGAACACTATTACACTACACTTCGACAAAAAAGTGAAAGCATCATGATTTCGATAATCGAGTTTGGTTAAATTCAAATTCAGTTTCAATATTCAATATCAAGATTTTTCAAAGTTAAAAATTTAAAAGACATGGACCAATCTTGTTACGCCAAAAGGATTTTGAAAATGAAAATAAAATGGGTTAGTGTAGATTGATCTAGCGCAATCTTTGACTAGAAGTTAAAGTACTTGAATTAATTTAATAAATAGTGTACAAAATAAGTGTTTGCATTTCTAAAACCGCTTTACATACAAGTTACATTCTCAGTTCAGCTAAAAACAATAACATAAACTCTAGTAATGATTTTAAGTTTTTGGAGTCAACCTGAATAATAAACTAAATTGGTCTAATTACATTGATTTAGTATTTACAAAAATTAGGTATTTTTACTATTATGCTGAAAAGATTACGGTATCATCATCTTAGCAACAAAATAATTAATTTATCTCTTTAAATTATCCTTTTTCCCAATGATTCTGTACTTGCACCCCAGTTATATTTCTATGTCTATTGAAAAAATTATTATTATTTTAAAAATATGTATCACTATGATAGCCAAGTTAGTAGGCATCACACATGTAGAACATTAACAGAATAAGTACGACACTTTAAGAATTTTCGTCTACTGGATCAAACGAATAATGGAGAACAACGATCGCCCCTACACGTCAACCTCAACAAATCAATTTTCAGCTGGCAAAATAATGAGAAAATTGATTCATATTCCAGATATTTAATTAACTCCAAACTTATGAAGAATGAATGGTTCTTGTGTCTTTCAAATATTAATTAATGTTTTTGATGTTGTTACTTCAAAGATTGCTTATCATTTCATTAGTTATTTTGCACAAAATTTTTTTCTTATTTCTTATTTTTTTTATTCCATATTTTGTATCCTATGAAGTTGAATATACTTTTACTTAAGTATTTAAACTAACTGTAATTGCAATTCTATTCTTATACTAGAAGTTAAAGTACTTGAATTAAGTTTACAAAATAGTATAAAATAAGTGTTTACGCTTAGAAACTGTCTAACTATAAAATAATTATATTATATATTATATTATACAAAACCCTTTTGCTTTAAAAATAAGCATGGGACAATAAGAAAATCACAACAAAACAACAACAACAACAGCAACAACAACAACAAAGTCTCATTGGCATTAAAGATTATGCAAATCGAAGATTGAGCTTTCTTTCGGCTTTCACTCAACCCTATCATCCGTGTAACTCTGTCATCCAGATACGTGCAATCACTTCTTTGCTGCTGTTTGTCGGAATGGCGTCCTCTTATTGTTTCCGTAATAGTATAAATTTTTTACAGAGGCTAATCTTGCGTTCAAACCCTCCTCCTTTATCCTGGATTGGGACTGGCTAGATTAAATCATTTCTGATCCAAACTAAAAAATTGCTTATTGTATATAATATAACTTCACCGTAGTCGGTCCCCGGTCTGATTGAGAAAGGAGGATTGTATGATTAGCAATCTGGTCCGTGTAAAAATTAAATATTGTTCAAAAACAATCATTTTATTGAATTACGGCAAAGAAATGATAAGATAATTTCAATGGGTTTAGCAAAATTCGAAAAGAACTTCAATCTTCAGTATGGGCGATCTTTGTAGTCGAAAATTTAATATCAAACTTGTGGAACAATTATGCCCACGCTCTTAAAAATTAAAAGGATCTTGAAATACAATCATAATAACAATTAAGTCCTGTTATGCAAAAGAATCCATCATTCAATTTAAAATACTTAATCTACCCAAACATCAGTGTATTTTTTCATTACACCGATAAACGATAACCCCTAGCTTTGTACTCTATGTGTGGTATCATGTACGTTCGCTTTGGTCATTGAAAAGGCATCTTAAAATGTGCCACTACCAGATGTGGCTAGTTGGCTAGTATGGCAACTTCTTTATTATTTTGGTATTAGTAAAAGTAATTAAAACATTTATCCTTCGGACTTTTACGTGCGAAAACAACTTTGTATGCACAACAAAGTAATTTGGACTAGTAACTGGTGCATCTTGTAACGGCGCCATTAACAATCATGAGTAACAGTACAGTTGGATATTCTGTAAAGATGATTTATTTTAACTTAAGATATTCTTTAAATGTTAGATACTGCTAACTGTATTGTATTTTATAATTGTACCTATTTTTGTAGAAGTATCTTTCAGTACACAAAAATATGTACAATTATAAAAATGCAACACAATTAGCATCATGAGCTAGAAAATAAAAATAGGATTAAATTACATAGTCTAAAACACGAAAAAATTAACGCATATGCAAAAGTCATATGTATTATTTAATATAAGGACTTTTCGTGTTGCGCCAAAAGGATTTTGAAAATGAAAATCTTGAAAAAATTTACATAAATTCTATATTGAACTACAATCCTTGTTTATATATTTTAAACCAACAATTATAACATTTTAAATTTATAATTTTTATTATTTATCAATTAAATATTCAATACGATTGTAGCATACTAATCTAAAAACTTGTGATATTTATTGTTCAAGGTAATATCATATATATCATATATACATATATATGATTTGTGTTATATTAGAATTGTTAGATTTGCAGAATGAAAATTGACTTAATTTGGGACCACCAAAATTACTGTATAGTTTTTCGTCCCTGTTAAGTTGACAAACAAGTGGGAGGACTTATCACCAGATTTTATAAGTTTTGACATACCGCTTCAAAGATTAATAGCCTATATATGACATGAGTTTGTTAATCACAATAAGATTTTAGATTACATAAATATATATAAATATATATATATATATATATATATATATATATATATAGCTAGCGTGGGGATCGAACTTATGCCCACCTAGGTTCAAGTCGAGTACTATACCGTAGGATCACCCTGCACATAATTATAATTTGTATAACTATCCCATATTATACTATTCATTACTAGATATAAAATATAGAAACTCCAACTTGTAATTGTTTCATTTGTAGGTTTTAATTAGTAAATTATTAAATTAAACAAAAAATAAAATAAATAGGCAATTTCTTAAACAAAACTCTCCCAATTGACTATTTGTTAGTTGTTTTTATGTAAAATAATATATTTGTAAAACTGCTAAATTGTTCTATGCTTATAAAACATTAACTATGTCGTCCCTCAGTTTGAGGTACAGGTTTTTCCATAAGCCATTTTATAACAAACGTTTATGCTGATTTTTAGTTGAATATTCGTAGAATAACTTATTTCTATTGCATTATTTGGTAACAATAATAATAATAATAATAATAATAATAATAATAATAATAATAATAATAATAATAATAATAATAATAATAACAATAATAATAATAATAATAATAATAATAATAATAATAATAATAATAATAGTAATAATAATAATAATTATTATTATTACTATTACTTAAATACTTTACAAAAATATTTTTTAGCATGTGGATACTTTAGCGAAACCAAACGAGGATCCGCATTTAATGTCGATCGTTGCACTTCAACCGATGCATACCCAAATTCAAGTCTAGCTCTGTGCCATTCAGACCAATGTGTTTTTTTACAAATAAACTATTTTTTGCTGTTTCGTTTGGCCAAAGTCATTTCGTCTGTATAAAAACTTTGGGCAACAAATAAACGTTCTCAATATGTCCAATTTCTATTTATCCGTTTTACACTAAAGTACATTTTTGTAATTTGTTTATAGTTATCCCTCTTTAGTAGTGTAACGAACTCGGTAGAACACTAGAATCGAAATTGAATAGGTATGGGTTTAAGCCCTACTGTTGGAATCAAATACAGACTCTTATTTGGTTTTACTAAATGTGCACTTGTTGAAAAATGTTTCCCACAAATTATTCAAATCTAATCTACTTTCACAGCTTTTTTTATAAGGGATCACTGATTTAAACACTAAAACCATTCTATCTATTTCGTGGCACAGCTATTTAAGCATTTTAATAATATCTGATGCACCTTCTGTTGAAGATACGGCTTAAAGCAGAGTAATGTAAAAAAGACTAATTTTTATCCGTTTGTAGGTCAAGACTTTTGGATTCAAAAAATGGCCTAGCTAATGCATTTGACACCCCAATAGTGGTGCACAAATGCAGTAACAGGTTATATTAAAGACGATGAATCTCGATACACGTGCTCAATGCACAACAAAGCAGCTAAAGTTTAAAATTACAATTTTCCTTTTACCAACGTATTGATTTGATTGCATTGCCAAAATGGTAATTTCTGTCTACTTAAAATGAATCGTCTTATATGACCAATTATTAGTTTATTGCTCGTATCCCATCAAGAAGACCGTTTCAGTAGATTTCATAATTACACCACTTGAGTGGATAAAACGGATTTGGTTTTAGAGGTATGGAAGCACTTTGTAAATAGTAGAAGCTTGTTCTTATTGCCACTCCCAACTGTGACAACCTTGAAATAAGAAATAAATAATAATATTGATTATTATTCAATTCACAACCCAAATTAACGAGTAAGATGTTTCAAGTTCATATAAAGTACATTATTTACTAATTTGCGCAACTATTTACTTAAACAGATTGTTAAACGTTTAAAAATGGCTATTTAACACCGTTTAAATCGATAGTTTAAAAAATCTAACAGTATCTAGCGAATGTGTTATCATCTACATTTCATCTTTATAAACAAAAACGTCTCTCAATACTTTTGCAAAATGAATTTAAAATTTAACATAAGTTGTAATTAGATTAAGTTCTATAAATCTATATAGTTAGTTACTCCCAAATGTTCGATTTTTCTAACTTAATTAAAATGTACAAAATTTGTTTCAAAAAAACATAACACTTAGAATAAAAAATAATTAAATTTATCTTATTTGGAAAGTTTGCTAAATAATCATATTTATGCAAAAATTGTTTATTTTACTGTTAAAACTAATTAAAATTGATTGTTATCTATATTGAATAATAATTTAGAAATTTAAAATTTTACAAACATAATATTAAAAAAATAAACGTTTTGGCTGTTTTAAAGTTAAACATGCATTATTGTTACAATAATGGTAATAATAATAATAACATATTATTATTATTATTATTATTATTATTATTATTATTATTATTATTATTATTACTATTATTTATTATTATCATTATTATTATTATTGCTATTATTTTAATTATTGTTTTTGTAGTCATTACTGCTTAAATATTTCACGGAAAACGTTTTTCAGGAAACGTATATCTAGTAAAAGTAAAAGTAGATCCACATTCAGTCGCTGTGATGACACTTGAATCTATGCTTATACAAGTTTGAATTTAGCACTTTAACGAAGCTATTATTATTAATACCATTTTTCTTGCTATTATTATTATTATTATTATTAATATTATTATTTATTTTTATCATTATTATTATTTGCTTTTAAATATTATAAATTTTTATGAATAAGTATCATCAATATTTTTGCATTTTTTATATCCATTATCTCAATTAAGTTAAAATTATTCAAAATTTTACAGAAAAATAATTTGTTCAGCGATTGGCCAAACTGGTCATTAAAGAGAAACAATGAATTGCCTGTAGCGCCGCTAGCAATACCTAGCTGGGCATGGGGGTTCGAATCCTGTCGCCAGTCCACTAAATGCAGGCCCACGCGTTCGGTTTCGCTACAATGTCCCCACTGATGAAAGGCACGTTTCTTGTAAAATATGCAAAGTAGCAAACATTAAAAAAATTACAGAAGCATTTATCGACTTAGATATGTAAATAAGTAGATGCACAACATTTAAACCAAAATAAGTTTAGCATAGTAAAAACCTAAATATGTAACTTATTAAAAAGTAACTAATTATTATTTTTATCTAAATGTTTATTTTTTCAAAATATAGTGTAAAAAACACAAGCATTTGATAAAATTTATATATTACTCGTGTGCTCATTATTATTTTTACATCTTATGCGTTGTTAAACATAGTTATTGTATAATTTTAATACAATTTTTGTAAAAAATAATTAACAAGTCTACTGTTGTCACAACAATTACCGCAAAAAGTGATTATTTAACTAAAACATCTTTAGCAACTACATAGCGTACAAGAGAAACGTCACTTTAATTATAAAATATACAATACTATATAACAATTAAAAAAAACTATAATTATATATACATATATATTGAAAGTAATAAAAAATTGCATAAAATATCAAATGGTACAAAATTAAAAATGGAGTAAAATAATTAACATGATTTATAACGTCAACTATTAATAAAAAAACAAATCACATGCAATTTTTTCAGTTACCAAATAATTAAAAATACTACAAAGTTTAAAAAATTCAATAATCTATGTGATCACTTTTCTTCTAAACAACCTGATTCAGGCATTTTGGAATGCTGTCGATGAGAGTGTTGATTTATTCCTGTTTCATCTCATATTAAACAACAAACCGAATGCGTTTACATAAATCCTCAATTTCAGTATGCTTATTGATGTTGTGCTTTAGCATTAATGTCCGGGCTGTTAGGTAGCAATTGAGTGAAAAACAGTTTTTTCGATTTTAGCCCATCTATTATCTAAATGTAAATATACAACAGATAAAGTGAACCTAGATAAATATGACGTTACGTTTTTAAACATATGACATAGAGCATTGTTCTGAAAAACAGTAGTAACCACCGTGTAAGTGTGTTGCATTTCATAATAAAAAATTATCCTTTATAACTGAAACAAATTTTTTACTATATAGGGTACCAGATTTAATTCTGCACTTGATATGTTGATTATACTTAATACCAAACCAACACATTACTTGTCAAGAGTGGGTTTTCTTTCTAACAACCGGGAGTAAATGTTTTTGAAAACTCGACCCACACAACACTTTGTTTTAAAGTCAAATGGTTCGTCCCGAATCATTGTTTTATTAACAACGTGTACGGAACGTCAATAACAAAGGTATCATTTACTCCATATTTTACAAAAGGCTAATCTATTACCCTTTTGTTTTTTAGTAATAAATGGCTTAACTTTTGGTGATTAAAGCGTTTAATCAGATTCTATTGCCCTGTTTCTTATTGTGGAATAAGTAAAATTGTTTAGACTATTTTATTTAGTTTTTGAAATAGGTTTGTCATATATATTTAATTCTATAGCATTTTTTTGATTATCTGTAACGCTTGTTACACGTTTCCTTACAACATTATTAATAATTTCGTGGTTTTTGACCATTAATAATCCCATAAGTTTGCTAATTTTTTGGGTGAAAATCCTTCATTTTAAAATTCTGATAACATGATATTCATTTTCGGTAAAATAAAAACATTTTTTATCACTATTGTCCATTTCACAAACAACGCAATCAGAAAGCAACATAAGCGAATGAGCGGAATCTCAAGGTTAAAGATAAATAATAGATTATTCGATTTGTTTCAAAATTTTATTTAAAATCTTTTAAAAGCTTTTTTATTATTTTTATTTATATAGATTGTTGTGCCGGGGTGGTCTAGCGGTACAGCGCTTGAATTCGAACCTCGGTGGGCATGGGTTCGAATCCCATCACCGGTACTAAAATACGGGCCCACGTTCGGCTTTGCTAAACTGTCCACTGCTGAAAGATGTTTCTCGTAAAACATTTGAAGTAGAAAACATAAAATAATAATAAAAAAATAATTAAATGTTCATTTTAATAATTAATATGACATCACAATTAGGTCAGAGTTGAATGTACATTTAACATTAATTTTAGCGATTAGTCATTGTTTATTTTTAATAAAATTAAACACAAAATAATAATAGGCTAATTATTATAAAAATTATGTAACTTCAACTTACTATTCACGTTTATATAGAAGTAGCTCTTAAAATATTCTATTTTGGCCTACTCAGCCTTTTTAAATAAATATTTCTAAGTATATATAAAAGAACTATTAAGCTGTGTACATTATTTTAATTCTCAATATTTATTTTTACAAAAAAACAACAATTGGACATAACAAATTAATTTAGATTTGATACTCTTATAAATTTTTGCGTTAATTTTTGAAATGGTAGTATTATTGTTTAAATTATACATTTTTAATTTTAAACAAATAATATATTTTTTGCACTTTCTTAGTTATTATTTTGTTGTCAATATTTACTATTTTAAATGCTTTACGAGAAACATGCCTTTCAGCAGTAGACAGTTTAGCGAAGCCAAATGTAGGCCCGCATTTGATGGGCCGGTGTTGTGAGTCGAACCTATGCTCACACTTGTTCGAGCCGAACGCTGTAACGATAGACCAACTTGGCATAGAAAAACAAATACACGTTGTCAAAATATAAAACCTTAGAAAAATACACTTTAATATAATGTCAAATAATCAAAATATTATTGATATTTTTACAAAATTCAATGCTACATATGATTTTAATCAAATTTTACTCGGATAACAAATCCGCTTAGCTTGACACACGGGTCGGAGTTAAGATTGCTTCAATTGTACTAAAAAAACATGTTTATAATGCACAAACAAACAGTACAATACAATTAAAAAATGTAATTCAGATCGAATGCTAAAAATATCCTTTAAAAAATATTAAATATTTCACATCTATCAAGATAATTAAATTATTTCATTCTTATTTGCTACCTTACAAACACAATTTTTGAAAACAAAACGTTTTTTGTAACACAAATTCTTAGTGTATTGTTTATTCAAAACAGACACAAAACTGTTTTTATTTTTTTGTAAATTGTTCCGCTGTCTTGTATCTATCCGTGTGACATTTAAATTAAACAAGTTTGGAGCGTATGGTTTAGATAAAAATATTGTGAGCCAAATCATTGTGTTTATTTTTCGTAATTTGGGGCGTTTTTTTTGGTAAAGTTACAAAAAATGTGTAAAACTTTCTTTTTGTCATAACTTACTTATTATTATTA
>JAKXYG010000291.1:37500-167500 GCA_025895645.1 Cardicola forsteri | reverse complement strand
TTTGTCATTGCTAAAAGCAGCACAATCAACAATGTATTAAAATGCATTTACGTGTAAAAGGGATCCATGAACATTGTACAAGTTTGATGTCGTGCTGGAATTGAAATGATTTGTACTAAATTAAAATAAGTAGCAGTTGCTTTTATTTATTTGAATTTTAACCTATTTATTGACGTTTTTTGTAATTGTTGACCAACAATACAATTCTACTTACTTTATGGATAAATTTAATAAACGTTTTAATTACAGCCTAATTGGAGAGCAGCATTTTAAATGACAAAAAGTTTAAGATAAGATATAATGGCGTTGTCATAGTTTCGTTTTAAACTCAATATGTTTTAACAAACTTATTATTTACATCAATGTTAACGTGGAAAAAACAAAATCAATGTTAAAGTCAAACTCGGAAAAGTTCAATAAACCAACAACAATGTGGTATTTTTTCTGTCAGTCTTAAGGTTGCGACGTTTGCATGTATTTTTTTTAGATTTCGCAAAATTTTCTAACGTGAAAGCGGACATACGAAATTTGTAAAACGATACATTTTTTTAATTGTCAATGTTTTAAAAGTATTTTAAAGATTATTTGCCGCAATCACATTTGGAACAGTAAGATTATAAGAAAAAGGGACTTGTGTTTATTATACAACGTCATTGCAATTAAACTTAAAGTGACACAATGAATGGAATTCGACGTTTGTCATACGAAAACCAGCAAAATAGTTTTGTAATAAAAAAAAGTTGAAAATGGCACAAGAAAAGGTAGGTAGACCGCATACAATTGGACTAATGATTAATTTAAAAGATTTATTTAAATGAATGTCATTTGAAAGTAAAAGTGTATACCATAGCACACATTGGTTTACTGTAAACAGTTTTTTACCTTACAACTTTCAAAGTAAACGTCGTTGTAAATAGAATAATAGTAATAATAATTATTGCAAAACCCATTTGCTTTAAAAATAAGAATGGGGCAACAAGATAACGATAACAGCAAAAACAACTAGAACAACCAAATGATTCCATGTGTTTCATCTCTCAAGAGACATTCATTTCAATTAAATTTTTCTGAATGATTCTTAGTCAAGTTTTCTATGGTCTAATTTAACCTTTTTTTGCTATCATCAATTGATCGGTTTAAAACCGTTTTTGCTGGTCTTTCTGGTGGTAAACGTAAAATTTGACAAAGTAATTTTTTTTTGTTTAATCAAAAATTCTGCAAATCAAAATGTAATCTTTTTTTTACTTTCACTCAACCTTATAATCTGAATTGTACCGTTGTTTGCCAGAATGGCGTTTTCTTGTTTTTTTCAGTAGCAATATGGAGTTTTTACAAAGGCCATGTTTGCTAACCTTGCGCTCAAACCTTCCTCCTTTATCCAGGCTTGGGACTGACTAGATTGGTTTATTTTTCATCTTCTTAAACAAATAATTAATTATTTAAAAAACTATTAATTGACGCAATATTTTTCTACAAGTTACAACACATTAAAAAGTTGGTAAAGAGCTGAATTAAAAAATAGTTAGATATAGATTAAATTCTGTCACACGTTCCGTTAAATTACCACTTTCTAAAAGATGTTTTTTTAAGCATTTAAAAAGTAAATATTATTTTTAGTTCATAATTTTTAAAGCTAAAATGATTGTAGATAAACAAATAATAATTATTCGTTAAAAAAGTGGATTTATTATTTAGGTAAATCTGACAATACTGACCTTCAAAAACCCATTTTTAAACATAAACCAAACTGTGCTACATAGACTGTGATGTATGCCTGGACCTATATGGTACAAGACTCCAATAGAAGGAATAAATCACTTATTAAACCGGTAGTAACGTGTAACATTGGATGACACCAGGTAAACTAACTGAATCGATTTTACTGTAAGTAATAAATTTACAGGATCAGTTTCAACCACCTGTAGCTTAGTGGTTAAGGCACTGGCCTGACACCCAATAGGGCGTGGGTTCAAGTTCATGTGTGTGTGTGTGTGTAAAACTTGAAAGGTATGCGCTGCTGATAATTCCAAATAAGAATGAAACAGCCATACAGTGCTCCTAGTTGACTGAAACCAAGGAGACTTATTATTCAAGTGAATTTGACAATTCTAATTTTTTTAAAAATACAATTGAAAAAACTTTGCTTAAGACGAAATATTTGTTGTAAATGGCGATACGTTGTGGAAAGTAGTAAATTTTAAATTACTAATAGAAAAACAATAAATGTATTTGAACTTTGTGAAAAATAATCAACGCATAATTTCTAGCCGGTTTGGAAATTAAATGTAACAAAGAAAAATGGTTTAAAGAAAAATACAATATACCGTGTTGACACGCAATATACAAGTCGTAATGCAATAAACCTAATTATGTTTTAAAATTATTTAAACTGTATATTGTTAAAAAAGAAAATTATTTTTTAAATGATTTTTATGCTTAATGTGTTAAAAATAACACGCAATATTTTATTTATAATTATTTAAAGATTAAAATATTGATAATTTCAATGTATTTTTTATAAAGATATATACAACTCTCACAACAATTACTGCAAAAAGTGATTATTTAACTAAAACATCTCTAGCAACTACATAGCATACAAGAGAAACGTCACTTTGATTATAAAATATACATTATTATATAATAATTGAAAAAAAACTATAATTACATATACATATATATTATAAAGTAAAAAAAATTGTATAAAATATCAACTGGTGCAAAATCAAAAATGGAGTAAAATGATTAACATGATTTATAAGGACAACGATTAACAAAAATACGGATTACGTGCAATTTTTTCAGTTACCAAATCATTAAAGATACTACAAAGTTAAAAAAATTGAATAATCTATGTGATCGCCATTCTTTTAAACAACCTGATCCAGGCATTTTGAAATGCTGTCAATGAGAGTGTTGATATATTCTTGTTTCATCTCATATTGAACAACAAACCGAATGCGTTCACATAAATCCTCAATTTCAGTATGCTTATTGATGTTGCGCTTTATCATACTGAAAAAATTTTCAATAACATTAATATCCGGGCTGTTATGTGGCAATTGAGTGAAAGCTAGTTTTTTTCGATTTTAGCCCCTCTACTTCTAAATGTAAATATAAAGCAAATATAGTGAACTTAGATAAATATAACGTTACGTTTTTGAACGTATGACATGGAGCATTGTCCTGAAAAACAGTAGTAACCATTGTGTAAGTGTGTTGCATTTTATAATGAAAAATATATCTTTTATAACTGAAACAAATTTTTCACTATCTAGGGTACCAGATATAATTCTCCACTTGATATGTTGATTATACTTAATACCAAACCAACACATTACTTGTCAAGGGTGGGCCTTTTTTTAACAACCGGGAGTAAATGTTTTTGAAAACTCGACTTACACAACACTTTGTTTTTAAAGCCAAATGTTTTGTCCCAAATTATTGTTTCATCAGCAAAGTATACGTAACGCCAATAGCATAAATGTCATTCAATTCGTAGTTTACAAAAGGTTAATCTGTCATCCTTTTGTTTTTTGGTAATAAATGGCTTAACTTTTGGTGATTGTAGAATTAAACCAGATTCAATAGCTTTGTTTCTTATTGTGGAATAAGTAAAATTGTTAAAACTATTCTTTTGGTTTTTGAAATAGGTTTATTATATATTTTTAATTCTATAACGATTTTCTGATTATCTGTAGTAGTCGTTACACGTTTTCTTCCAACATTATTATAATTTCGTGGTTTTTGATCATTAATAATCCGATAAATTGTTGAAAGGTTGACTCTGTATAAATTTGCCAAGTTTTTGGGAGAAAATCTTTCATTTTTTAAAATTTTTTGATAACACGATATTCATTTTCAGTAAGATGAAGACATTTTTTTATAACTACTGTACATTTCACAAATGATGCAATTAAAAAGCAAAATTAGCGGATGAGCGGAATCTCAAGGTTAAACATAAATAATAATTTATTCTATTTGTTTTAAAATTTCTATTTAAAATTAAAAAAAATATTTTTTTGTTATTTTTATTTATATAGATTAGAATAATTAAATGTTTATTCTGATAATTACTATAACATCACAATCAGGGCAGATTTGAATATTCGTTTAATATCAACTTTAAGGATTAGTTATTGTTCATTTTTAATGAAATTAAGCACACAAAATAATAATAGGCCAATTATTATAAAAATTATGTAACTTCAACTTATTATCCACGTTTATATAGAAGTAGCTTTTAAAATATTCTATTTTGGCCTACTCAGCCTTTTTAAATAAATATTTCTAAGTATATATAAATGAACTATTAAGTACTAGACATTATTTTTAATTCTCAATATTTATTTTTGCGAAAAGCAATTGGACGTACCAATTTAATTTAGATTTAATACTTTTGTAATTTTTAAGTTAATTTTATATATATATATATATATATATATATATATATATATATATATATAAATTTTCTGATTCCATATTTGCTTATTTCAATAGTACATTGATAAATGTCTGTAATGCTAATTTTAATTAAATATTTTAATCCAGTTTCTATTAAATTAACATACAATTCAATCTTTCTTTTAGCTGGAACACTCAATGAAAAATAGTATAATTAATGTGAAATTGTTTAAAAAATGGTTTAATTCATACCTATAAAAAACTTAAATAGTATGTTTACAATGTACATATTTACATTTTTCTTTGACAATAAGTGTTTAATTATAGACAAATATTGTTGTGTATTATTTACATATTAGTACCTAATTTGCTTTTTTTATGTTTATTACTTTGAATTTTTTGCGAAAGACACTTTTCAGCAGTGGATATTTTAGTAATCCAAACGTGGGCCAGCATTTTAGTGAGCCGGTGGTGGGATTCGAACTCCGATGTCCACCGAGGTCCAGACCGAGCGCTGTACCGCTAGACCACCTCTGATTTTATTTAAACAACAAAAAATACTTATTTATTTTGAAGCATTTGGGTTTTTTTCTACTATAAAATAAGAATATTAGAAGACCAACATTGTAAAACAAATTAATTTTTTGCATTTTCTTTAAATCAAATAAACTTTTTAGATTGTCATCTAGAGAGGATTAAAAGTGAACAGATCTAACCAGTTGAAAGCCTGGATAAAAAAGGATGGTTTGTGATAGGATTGGTATCCGACAGTAAAAAACAGACACTAAAACTAGCTAGTCGTCACAATGTTTGACACAGAACCAAATAAAGGAAACTGACTAGAAACAGTGACCCTTTATAAAAGAAACAAAATCTGTAAAAGAAGAGAAAATTAGTTCAAATTCCAGTTCTAAATTATTATTGCTTTAAAAAATTGGCAATGCTTTAATAGACACTGACTTATATCCTAACGTTTGGATTAATTGTTAGTTTTTACACTTGTAATTTCAACCTAATGAAAAATGTTTCCTATAAAAATATTTAAGAAGGACGTTTAGATGTTTGCACGTGTTAATGAAATATGTCAGCATAATTTATTATTCAAAAA
This sequence comes from Cardicola forsteri, assembly GCA_025895645.1. Classification (NCBI taxonomy): domain Eukaryota; kingdom Metazoa; phylum Platyhelminthes; class Trematoda; order Strigeidida; family Aporocotylidae; genus Cardicola; species Cardicola forsteri. The sequence goes on along the minus strand of JAKXYG010000291.1, from coordinate 161,988 downwards.
TTGTGATTCAATCAATTAGCAAGAAAATATATTAAAAATTGTGAAAAAAACTGAAATAGAAAATAAATATTTGAATAATAAATTACTTGTGGCTATTCCAAAGTGAGTCACACACACACAAACACATACATGTGTGTGTAAATGATTTTTTTGCATAACCCAATGTTTAATGCGTTTGAAAAATTATACATGCACAAAAATTAGTCAACATTTGCGGTTACAACTGTCTTTTGTTTTTCAGCTTTGTGAGTAAACGAAAATTAGTTGTTAAAATGTGTTTTTGTAAAAAACACAAGAAAAAACTTTTTTAACATGATTTATGTATTAAATGTGTTATATATATATATATATATATATATATATATATATATATATCATAAATGCGTTTTAAATTATATTTCAAAAAATATAAAAATGTGAACTGCAGCATTCTTAATTAAAAAACTGTTTTTATTAATATATTTCTTTAGAAAAATTCACATTTAATTAATCTAAATTTAAATTTAAACTGTATTGGATTAATTATTTTTTCTAATTCTAAAATAAAAATGAAATATGCGAAATATGTACAAAGTAAAATGTAGAAAATGTTTTTTATCATCATAATTGATTTAACATTCCCTATTTAAATTGCAAAAAACTTTTCTGGCTTACATAATGTCAAAACAAATATGTTGAGTAAAGATTATGAAAAATAATGTAATGCATTACAAAACAAAAAAATACAGTTATTAGAAAATAATACCATATGCATTTCAATATCATATTTAGCACAAATTTATTTTATTTTTAAATTTGGTTTTTACTGCTTGAATGTTTTACTGAAAATATTTTTGAGTTAAATAGACACTATAGTAAAGCAAACAGGGACTTGTATTCAGTTACTCCAACTCAACTGTTACATCAACTCATAAACGATTTCGTTTAATGCTGTCTAATTATATTCAAACTGATTTTAATATATATATATATATATATATATATATATATATATATATATATATATATATATATTAGATAGCAACATTACAGTTCTAACATACAGCAACATTCATTCTAGCATTAAATCACAATAACCCCATTTATAAACAAACACATGTAATTTGTTTAAAAAATTTATTGGTCAAAATACATTCATTTATTTTTACAAAACTCCACTTATCTCAATCTTGGTTTACAGCTTAAAAGAATATGTATTACAAAGGATTTTCAAATTAAATCTAGCAAATTTTATCAAAAATCCAATATGCCAAATTTCTACCTTTTCTTTGCTTACTACGTTTAAATTTATTTTTTAAGTTTTGCTTAATTATGTATAAATAAAATGAATATACTTTTTGCTTACATATCCATGCAGATGTTTTAACAATATTTAATCCACAAATATTTTCTACACACTAGGCACGTTCATTATATATATATATATATATATATATATATATATATTAATATTTTTATAATTACTTAAGTATTATCAGTTGGTTTAATAATAATCTATATTTTGTTAAAAAACGTCAGTTTATTTAGCATCTCTTACTACCGTTTCTTAACGGAAAACGTTTTTAAAAATATTGTGAGAGTAAACATTGTAAATTGTTATTTTTTTTACTTAATTAAATTTTCCAAATTTCAGTTTAATATTGTACATTAAACCGTTTTTAACATTTTTGTATGTATTAAAAGACTAAATTAATTATTGTTCTTAAACAAAATTTTGAATTATATTAAATACAATATTTCAAAATTACGTGATAATTATTTACTTTTAAAATAACTATTGTTACAAACGTTACAAACAATTTAATAACTTAATTAGAAGAACAAAACAGAAAACATAAGTATTCTTGATCAAAAAAATTAATTATGTTTTAAACAACATTTTATCAATATGAACAATTTCTATTTGATCAAACGAAACATTTTGCTTAATTTAAAAGGTATATTTATATAAAACAGATATATAAAACTATGTATAAGCTACAATGCTTCATTGTCATTATTTTCGTTTGGCTTTAGTCATTGTATAACACGTTAAAAATTATAATTTTCTATTTTATTATTATTTACTATTTTAGGCGCCGGGTTCAAAATAATCACGAATGCCCTGACCCCGAGTAGAGGCTCGCCATTGCACTTCGGTGAGTTAAAGCGTTAACAGCAGAACGTTAAATAAACCCCTTTTACTTACTTTGAAAATATCAATTTAGCACATAGCTATTAATTTGTTCACCTTAGTAATTACGAATATTATTATAATTTTGTCTCATTAGGACCCGCTGCTACAAATCGCATTTATCTCAATCACTTTGCAACTTTTTAAAGGAGCGTGTGCGGTGGAAAAATATTTATTACGTACTTAAAAAAATAGATCTATTATTTATTATAAAAATTAAAGATAATTCCAAAAACAATATTTGATTAATATTAGCAATTTTTACTTGAGTAAGCCAAACATTAAAATTATTTTTTAAGGCTGTGTAAACTGTCATTTTTGCTATTCTGTTTACACCGTTATTAACATTCCTGCTTTTGATTTAGTTTTAATTATAATGTAATGTATTTTAGCAGTTTAACTTTCTACTTGGTTATTATTTATATTTTTTAAGTAACTAATTCTGATACTTAATTCAAGTGAAAACGTTTTCATTTTTATTTACAGAGCACAGCCTAAAATTTAGCTATTAAAAAACTTTTTAATGGTTGTAGTTACAAGAGAATAATAAATAATAAATAATAAATAAAATCCCTTTTGTTAGTTGTAACGGCTTTCAACATTTGGTTGTAAAGTATTCTCTATATATAGAATAAAAATTTAAAAAAGTTTACACCGTATTTGCAGACGTAAAGTTTTTAAACCAGAACTATATAAATCTCACTGAAATTGCCTCCCTAGTTGCCTAGTTTTGACTTGGTACGGATAAAAACTAACGCCCCTGCTAACGTCAGTTAAAACGTTTTTGTGTGGTCTAAATTATTATTCTTCAATTCATTAATACAAAAAATACATATTAATACTGTTTACTAACAGGAATATTAGAAAGTAACAGAACTGTAAAATATTACATTTATAGTTTATGCATAACACATTCAAACAAAATATAATAACGTATTATTATTATTACTATTATTATTATTATTATTATATTTTACTTTTGTTACACTCAAAAACATAATTAAACAATTTGAGGTATTTATTTATTTCTAATAATAGTACTTAAATTTATTGGGATGCTAATGATTCTGAGGATGTGAGTAATGTTTATAAAATTTTAATTTCTAATAATGGTGATATTCCTGACTGTTCGTCTTCTACGTGGTGCATTCTGGACTAGGTGCCAACAGGTATCTAAACTATTAACAGCAGGAACCAAGTGTACAGCGATATAACTGGGCTTTCACTGGATTCCAGTTTAGTGAATGGGTGCTAGCCTACATTTAAAATGCTTAAAAAATATCTTAAAGTAACTATTTACCGTATATAGCCGGTTGCGTTTATAAATCCATTAACCGACGTCAACCCTGCAGAAGATCTCTTTGTCAATTCCCGTAAACACTGGTATTGTTGCAAGAAAGCGGTCTTCTAGCCAAGAAACTTTATTTATTCTTTTAAGTTAAATTTGCATCTGACAACCTTATTCTACAGGAATTCAAAAAGTTATTCAAACTTGGAATTTGTATATAACCACAAGTCTAGCGCTCTAAATACCGTTCTACCATCCCAGCAAATAATAATAATAATAATGTTGCAATATTAAAGTACATTTTATTTGTTTAAAAAATTATTAAAAATATTATATATATATTTGACAAATGTTTGTCTTTGATTAAATATAAATAAATTTTTTCTTTGTTTTGCAGGATAAAATTTATTTGTTGAGGTCGGCGTGTAGAAGCTGATCATTGTTCTCCATTATTCGCTTAATTGGTAGACAACAATTCTTAAGGTGTCCTTCAATTATTTTGTTGGTAATCTCTCGATGTGTAATGCACACTGACTTAGCACTATAGTAATACATCTTTTTAAAATAACAATTTTTTAACATACCTGAGAATATAACTTGAGAAAATAGTTCGCTCAAAAAATAAACTAATTATCTTGTTATTTAAATAAAAACTTTTTAAATTTTTTATTTAATAGCAAATATGCCTAGTTTTTGTAAATACTAGATTTGAGTAATTAAATCAGGTTAGTTTATTACTCAGGTTTATACCGTCGTTTGTAAGCTAAACCAAAAATTTAAGTTATGTGCGTAGCTTTTTGTAGATTTATAAAAAGATTAAAATTTTTAGACCATTGTTTAATTTATTAGTATTATTTCTAAACTGTTTAACATCATGAGTTGATAAAATGCTATTGCATAATACCATATAATCAGCATGTTTAAATGAATTTAAAGTAGACAAAACTTTTGGAGGATTGACATACAGTAAAAAACAAAAAAATAGTACGGTCTCTTGGGGTACACTATTGCTGTTATTCTTTACAGTAAATATTTTAAAACCGCATTTTTTGTACTGTTCTTGTTCCTGAACATAATTTGATAGTCATTTAATAATATAATTAGGTAAGTCAAGACTAATCAAACTTTTTATTAGTTTCTTCCTTAAGATACTGTCAAATGCAGATTTATAATCTAAAAATAAGCAACTGATAAAGTATTTGCCTTTGTGTAGTGTAGATTTTAATTTTTTTAGTATTAGTTGTTCAGTAATTTTGAGATGAACTGTAGTGCATGCAATAGGTCTGAAATATTAAGCATTTTTGGGAAGATGTGTTTTCGGTAAAGAAGCAATTCTAGAGGTTTTTCAAAAATATCAATTTTTAATAGATTTAAATATTATTAAATTGAGTGAATTTTTAATTGCGGGATAACAGTTTAAGTATTATAATACTCAGGTCATCTGGTTCTGAGGACGTGTTGCTTTTAAAACTTAAACATAACATTATGCAGATTAAAACTAACATTTGAGGCGTTACGTGAACGTTTCTTAACATTGTCGTTTGCTAGAAAAAACAAACTATCTACAATCAAATGCTAATTTTAAATATCTACATTTATATTACTAATTAATTTTTTATTCTTTTTAAAAATGTCTTTTTATTTGTTTAGGTTGCTGTTAGAAAAATAGATTTTATTCGTAGATTTATTTATAAACGTTCTATGTTAATAAACTCATTTAAAATTTAAATTCTATTATAACATTTTAACTTGTATGTCTTCTCTCTTAACCTACGTAATTTTTCAGCTTTTACAAGAAAATGCCAGTTGTGAGTTATACAAAGTTTTTGCTTAGGACAAAATTTATCACATTTTACTCAAGATGCTAACAAAATGTTTTGTAAACTAGTTCAAATTGAGTTTATTAGTTATGTTGTAAACGTGCATTGTTAAGCATATTAATGTTAAGTTATAAAGAATCTCTTACGTAAATATATGTTTGGTTGTTAGAGTAAGTTTTTCCCATCATACGTTTAAAATAAGCAATTTCAAGGTTATTTAAAACTGACTTTTCTATAAGCAATAGAAATAAATTCAGAATGAAAGAAAATTTTTTAAAATTTGTATTTATTATTAAAAGGTTGGTTTTGAATAACCTTGAAATTGTTTATTTTAGACGCATAGCGGGAAGAACCCACTTTAAAGCAAGATTAAATTAGAGTAAACTCTGTTTAACCCTTTAATTGAACAATAGACGGTAGATTATTGATATAAATAATAAATAATAATAAACTTAAAACGAATTTTCAAAGAACACATAAGGTGATAACTGACGAAAGAAGAGACGGTGTTTAGCCTAATACTAAATTGATCATTTGAGAGTAAGTCACGTACCGATTCAAGCAGTGGAGAACTGATCCCTAAAGACCTTAACATACTCAATAATGTGGAATAAAATATTTTGTTAAATGTTTTGCAAAAGTTAAAGTAAATAACATCAACTGAAAACAAATGCTCTAACATGCTTGTAAGACTGTTAGTGAATGACATTAGATTGAAGAAACAGGATATCATTGGCATAAACACATGCTGAGCCTGTAGCTATTTAGTTTAAACCTACACCCTGACTTATAGATAGACCGAATAAAAGTTAATTTTTAAATTGCCGATATTTTACCTTAATCTATAGAGGGGTTAAATGTGTGCTAGAAAATGGGCCAGTACATATATACATTTTCTGAGGACTCTAGGATAGTCTTTAATTTTTAAGCACTCTAAAACAAGCCACGCATCTGTTACGTAAATTTAAATAATTTTAAGGAAAACATGGAACTCCCGACAATTTCTACTTGTAAAAAGCAATATTGCTTTTCTACTATTAACGTACATGTCAGGTTTTTACAATTATAAAAACGTTACAAATAAATACTCTTGTTTTTAAAAATATTTTTTTTAATAAATAAATATTTAAAAATTATTTATTATATTGTTTGTTCTGTTAATTAAAAAATATTGTTGCATATAATATTAAAAATTAGGAGGATTGCAAAGCATATGACAAAGTACCCCATTCAGCATTATTGAACAAGTTGAGAGCATTTGGGATTAGTCCTCCTCTTCTCGACTGGATACGGAATTTCCTCTCCAATAGGCAATTAAGTGTAGGATTAGGCAATGTCACCTCCGCAGCCGTTAATATTACCTCAGGTGTTCCCCAAGGGTCTGTTCTCGGCTTTTTGTCATTTATTATTTATATCAATGACTTACCTGCTGTTGTTCGTTCAGACATCTTGCTGTATGCTGACGATGTCAAGATTTGGAATTCCAATCCTGAACAACTTCAACTAGATATTTTAAGTATCTACAATTGGTCTATAGAAAATGCGCTTCCTTTAAATTTTTCCAAGTGTAAACACTTTTCCCTTAATAAATCTTTAAGTAATATATTTAGAGCACCAGACTCATCACCTATCACCCGAGTCAATTCGGTTAAAAATCTAGGGGTTACTTTCAACCATTCCCTAAACTTTTCAACGCACCATAGGATAGTAGCTTCTAAAGGGTTTTAACTCACTAAGTTCTTTAAGCGTAATCTAGAGAATGTCCCTGTGAGTTGTGCACGGCTACTCTACCAGATATATATTAGACCCTATTTAGAATATTGTATTCAAGTTACATCCCCTTCCCTAAAAGCAGACATTAAGATTTTAGACAAAGTACAACGCAGCTTCACTAAAATCCCTAGACAGTTTGAGAATGTAAGCTACTCTAACCGGTTAAAATTTTTTAAGCTTTTTCCTCTGTAAAATAGGAGACTCCGGGACGATCTCATCTTAGTTTATAAAATATTAAGGTTGAATGGTGTTAAACATCCTCTCGTCCCTGCAAATAATTCTCGAAGAGGGTACCCTTTTAAGTTATCTAAACCTAGAGTAAGATCCCGATTACGTCTAAATCATTTCTCGTATAGGGTCATATCCGCGTGGAATCTTTTACCAAACCACGTTGTTTCAGCTTCATCCATTGACTCATTCAAATCGGCGTATGATAATTATATTCTCCATGATTATATTTAAATTTTATATTCCTGTTTATATATATATATAATGTATTTTCTTATATTTAAATATTTAATATTTTCAAAATTTATTTTTGTTGATATTTGATATTTTGAACCGAGTACTGAAAGGAGTTTCCTCCTACATAACTCGTGAATATACCTGAATACCTGAATACCTGAATCCTTTTAAAAAAAATACTTTAGCAAACTGACTCCAAAAAAGTTTAGGATTAAATCCCATTTAATGTCAAAAACAACGCTTTTCCTGTTTTACAAAAACTCTACGTTTATAATTTAAAAAATATAATACATTAAAAAGGTTTATTATTTAATGCATGTTTATAACATTTTTGCTTTAAAAACGTGGAATAGCTACTATTTAAATAAAATAATATTTACAGTTTTTAAAATATAATTTTATTATTTTAAAAATATTATCTATTGTATGTGTTGTTTATTTATAAGTATTTTATATAAATTAAAATATGGATTGCTGAAGATAACGTTGACTTTTATTGTGGGCGCGCATTTTAATATTACGCTAAATTATTGGATGGGCGAAACCTCGATACCTTCAGATCCAGAACAACGTAATATAATTGATAAACTTGCAGAGTTTGTAGCAAGAAACGGTAAAGGGTTTGAAACTTTAACACTAGAAAAGCAGAGAGATAACCCTAAGTTTAAATTTCTGCATAGTGGAGAATACCACGACTACTATTTACAAAAAGTTCAAGAATTTCTTCAATCTAATTGTGAACAAAAATTTGATCAGGAAAAGTTTAATAATGTACGTAAATATATATGTATATTTAATATCCGAGTTAGTGTTAAATGTAATGCTGAGTGTACATAACGTATTATAGATTTATATCGTATAAATGATTTCATAACTTTGGTTATTGCAGTTTGTTTGAGAGAGTTAATTTTTTAGCATGCATTTCTTTTAAATGAACATAAGTAATTGTATTAAGTATTGAGTGATCGAAGTTTCTAAAGTAGTGGAGTGAAAACTGACTGTACGTGTTCGAGTCCAACCACCGACATTAAATACGGATCCTCATTTAGATTCGCTATACATGCATCTGATAAAAATGTTTTTTAAGTAGAACATTTAAACAAAAATTAAAAAATGAATATTGCATATTTTAAGTTTCTCTGGGGTTAATACAGAATTGAAGCTTTTAATATTTACGCTGGTAATTATTCTTTAGTTATTTTTCTATTGCAATAATTAAATATTCATAATTTGAAAGTTTAAAATTTTAATTATTGCATCCGATGTAAAATTGTTTTTTTGTTTAGAATTTAAATGGTAAGTGGTCATTTAACTTTAATTAGAACACTTGATTATTGGTACTAGTCATATATTTACTGCAGTTTTTGAATGCGTTTTTTTGCATAGATTATCATACGTTTGTTGTTTATTTGTAAGTTTACTTAATTATTTTTTAGAACTCCAACGTATATAATACTGGTTCAATGAATGACCAAGGTTATCCGCCTGGTCAGTGGAATCAATATAATGATGGCTTAGATAAATGGCATCATTATAATGTTCCACAATCTGGTTCTGGTTGGAATGTTTCTGATCCGTCGTGGTATCAAAAACCTTACGCTTGCGGGCAACCCTATCAACAAAATCAACATATACCTCCTGCTCAGACTAATTATCCATATCGGTTTCCCCAAGATTGTCCGGAAAATTATTGTAACAGAAACTATGGCAATCAAGTTCATTATGGTTACCCTGGTTATCAAGGTCATTATCCTAATCAGTATTATGGTCATGGAGAAGATTCTTACGGAGACTACAAAAATACATATAATTATCAACCATCTGGAGGTTATAAACTTAGTGAGACCGATATTGAACAGAGTGAAAATAATTTGAAAGCTCAACACGAATCGTTAAAAACTCAAGAAGTTCATGAAATCCTTGTCTTGGTTTCTCAAAAAAGGGAAGATTTTGTACGAAAATTAGGAGAATCTTTAAACGTGTCTTGGGAACAAATGGGTGAAGTATGTATTATTCATATTTTAAAACAATACTAGTTTCATATAAGTATAAACTGCATCAATTAAATGTACATAGTCTTTTGCAAATAGTTTAGTGTGACATTAATTATGTTTAGAGTATTAATTGAACGTTAGTTGTGTTCAGGATTGATTGTTACAGGTTATTTTCTACGATAATTGAGGTAACTCTTAACGGTTAGAAAGTTATTACGTTGGTATAGTCAAAGTTTAAGATATGGAAAACTATGGCAGTTAGGTTTGACTTACCTGTGTTGAGTATTTACATTTAATTGAATTTACAAATGGGCATTTTCGTATTATTTTGATTAATCAAATATGGAGAATTATTGTTTGGGACATTATTATCATATACGTGATGATTTTTGCTAATGTTTAGCAGCTTTCTATTTTCTATGAACTTTTGTTAGTAAACTTGGTGGATGCAGGTTGATGGAAATAATTATTTCTTCAAATGATAGTAAAACAGGAAATATGTTTGAAAGTTCTATCACTAGTACGTATTAGTTGTAATGAAATTTTTTATGTACATCTTAATGTTTTAAATTATTACTACAAAACTGTATTAATAACATTTTGTTTTCAATGACATTAATATCTAAATCAAGCTGTTTGGTTATAATCGAAATAATTAGCTGCATAAATTTAGAGAAACAATTTTTATCGAGTTTCAGTATACAAATTGTGTGAAAGGTTTTTAATTATCGGTTGTAGGTGACTGCAAGATTTTAGGAATACTTCTAGTATGGTAATGTATTTTATAGTTCTACGTAGATTGGGTATTACTATATATATATATATATATATATATATATATATATATATATATATATATATATATATATTATATACTATGTGACTTTGAGCTGAACTTGCTCATGATTTTGATTTTTTCTTTTTAATGATGGTGATAATCATGATTTTGTTTCTATAGGTTGTGCATCTTGGTAGGAGACTGACCCCTACTTAGCCCATTTACAGGTAGCGGATAGTGGATCGGCCTTTAGCAATAAATGTTAGCATGAATAAGGATGTGCCAAATAAGTAGTCGCGGACCAAACGGATACTTAGGCGTTTAGGTCGTTAACGCGTTGACAAGAAGTCGACAACGGTTATCGGTGTCACCCTGGATATTATCACTAAGCAGGCCTATTTAGCGTTAACACTGCTTGCTAGAAAAGGTGGTTTAAAAATTGCTTGTCTCCTTACCAGGATGGCTGACCGCGGCTAACTGGTCTATATACTTGCGGTCGAAACTCTTACAAAAATCAATTAAATACCATGGTCAACAGGTCAGATACTGATAACCAACTACAAATACACCATTCTCAGAGTTCAAACAAGGTGGAGTGTGACTCGTGATGCTCTGTGAATGTTACTTGCGATAATGCACTGGAGATTATGTCTAGGCATAGATTAAGAAAGTAAGATCAAAGCTTAACGGTATAATGGAGCTTTTGCTTTGACGAATAGGTTTAACCATAAACCTAGGGTATTTAAAAAATACTTTGAGATTTATACGTATACCACATGTAGCTATTTAGATAAGAGAAACAATTCTGTTTTGAACAGTAAGAATACTGTATGTTGTCAAGGAACTTTGTCGTTTTTTGTGTATATAAAACGTGCGACGATTGATTGTCAGACGGCCTCGTCAATTTGTGCGAGCACGGACGCTGTCACAAGGATGCCGTCTACCAGCCAAGAAACTTCGTTATTCTTCTACGTTTTTTATACTTTGTTATACAAGCCATCAAAGTCGATTGCCTATTATATATATATATATATATATATATATATATATATGTATATGCAAACGTAAAAATAATGAATTTAACTGAACACAGATTAATAAAATGTTTTGTGTAACTTCCTTATGTACACTATGGTTTCTTATATTATATTTTCTAGATTAATAAATAATTGAATACGTTTTCAAAATTTTTTTATAGGAAATCCAACCGTTGATTGAAGCTTGCACAAAGGAAAACATATCCAAAGGTAAAACTTGGGTTGTTGAAAAAATGGCTGAATCGGAGGATTTAACAAAACTGATGTCTGAATATTTAATCACTCGATCATCCGCACAAAATTCTACTTTTGAATTACGACTTCACCTTGTATATTTAATTAATGATTTACTACATCATTGCAAACGACGCGGTAGCTCTGCACATTTAGAAGTAAATTTGTTACACTTTTTAAATATATTCTGAAATTTTATTTGAACATAAGTTACGTTATTTTTTAGCGTTTGTGTTAATAATAATCATTCATTTCATTTTGCTTGGTGACGTGATCACCTCTTCATTATTTTCCATATTTATACGGCATATAAAACGGTCGACTTCGATGGCTTGATAAGCGTAACAAATGTAAAAGAATAAGTAGTTTCTTGGTTGGTAGACGGCATCCTTGTGACGTCACCACTGTTCACAAGGATTGACGAGGCCGCCTGATTCTTTGTCAGGGTTGTCTTCCTTAGTCGAAGGGCTACATATGGTATATGTATACCTTAAGATACCTTTTAAGTACTCTGAGTGTATGCTTGCACCCACCCGGCAAAGCGGTAGCCCAGTTATACTATTGTGCACTCGGTCTCTGCTGTTATTAGTCTAGATGCCCTTTAGCACCTAGTCCAGGATGCACCACGTGGAGGACGAACAGTCAGGGATATCACGATTATTGGAAATCGATACTTTATAAGTATTACCCAATTCCTCAGGATCATTAGCATAATAATAATATACTAATATTCGGTCTGCCTAAATATCAACTGGAAGAAAAGGAAAGGTAGTTAGAAACGTATTCAGGTAGATGCTGTTTTGGACGATCTTACCGCTATTTTAACCGGAATTGGACTGGTTTATTTCTGTACTCCTCCGAAAATCGTGAACAGTGGAAGGGCATTATTCGGGATACTATGCAAGCTTGGAATTGATGAAGATGTGGTTCTACGACTAACATTTATTATATTGTTGAGATACTAATGGTTTCGAGGATTTGAGTTATGTTTACGTCTTGATTTTTGATTATTGCGATATTGCTTATTCCATGCTCTCATGCAGTAAATCATGTATTCAAACTAACTTGAATCAGGGACTGAATGCACAGCTTTATAACTCGGCTTTTGCCTTAGCGCATCGATGCAAGCATATACCCAAAGTATTTCAAAAGGTATATTACGGTATATGCGTATTGCATATATGTACCTAATGAGTTAAAATAGATATGTGGCAAAACATTAGGTGGTTTTGTTAATTTTTGTGAGGAGTGGTATCCTTATTTCGTTAATTTTCTATATTTGCGGTGAGTGTTGCCTTTCCTTATATGAATTAATGAGAAGGTATAATTTAAAATGCTCTACAATTTTTTTCGAATTTTGTTTAAATGTCTTACAGTAAATATTTTAGCGAAACTAAACGAGGGTTTGCATTTGATATTTGTGATGGGACTTGTTCACTCGATGTTGGATGTAGCACTCTACCAAGTATGGCCTCTGTAGGATGACAAGGTGATTATAACACCACCCATGTGATGATGTATTGAAAAATGATACTTACTTTAAAGTAATTTTGTGTACAGTACACTTTTTTAACTGAGTGAGTCTTGTGTGTGTGAAATTTTTGCGTAAATTAATATTTGTTGTGATGCAAGTTTTATCTTGTTTATTTAATTGATTTTACTTTTAGAAAACTATGCACACAGTGGTTCCAATATTGTTTTGTTTGGCTTCTGAATTGGCCAATAATGAACAGAAAGAAAAAATTAATCGCGTTTTAAATTTGTGGGAATCCAACTCCTACTTACCACCTGATGTTTTAGCAAAAATGCGTCCTCCGGAAATGCAGAAATTTATAGCTGACTGGAAGGATGAAGAAGTTAAGGTTAGTTTGAAGCAACATTTCCTTATCATCATGTATATATATATGCGTGATTGATTAGTTTTATCCCGTTTGTATATCTTAATAAGTTGTTCAATTTGCCTTGAACACATTTTTGTTTGGTGAGATTATATTTTTTTTTGCTTTTGTCCACACTGACGTTTTGGTGTTTGATTTTCCATTAACCTCAATTTCTTTATAGATGTGCATAATAAACACTTAGGGATGTTTTTTGTTTTTTATGTATTCATTGTATGTTATATGTATTAATTTAACTTTTCTGTATAATATACATAGTCTAACAACATAATATTTAATAATTGTTTTAATGTGGATATAGTTTGAGCTGTGAAATTGTTTATTTGCGTTTATCAATTATGCTGTTAGAAAACTTCAAAAGTTGCGTTGACTGTCTTTGAGTTAATGTGTATTGACAATGATTTTGATTGATAAGCTTAAGAAATTGAACATCATTATTAATTTTTAAGTATTTAATGTTGATGCATATACTACTTACTATTCAAGTTAATAATCATAATATTAGTTTTTTTATTGGATTTTAAAACAAAATGTAATATTTTTTGCTAGTAATCATTAGATCTTAACGTTACCATGTAATTAGTCATTTACTTGATTACATAATTGTATAGTCATTGAACAGTATTGTTTTTTTGTGTCTAGCCCTATGAGACTGAAATTAAACAAATAAAAACAAACATTCAAAGTCAGTATGCAACCCTTGAGTCACAGCATCAAGAGTTTGCTGACCATGTACGTCGTCAATTAGCTTTTTCTCGCTTTGATAACTCGGTAGAACACAAATCAGATTATCCATATGACTACAGGCAACACAATCAGGTTTGTGTGATTTCTTGTAATATTTTATGGCTCTTGGTTTTCTTATTTTAAAAATAATGTTTTCTAATATGTGTGATAACAGTAATGCTTTTATATGTATTTGATATCTAACAAGTTGTTTGTGATTGTGAATTTGGTTTTATTATTTTGTTTGTTTCTGTTAAAATTACATATTGCTAACTATAATTTTGCTATTTTACTAAACAATTATTCAGTCAATGTTTCCTTATGCAGTATCTTTCGATCATATAACTAATCTTGGTAATAATTAATCACCTATTTCTTATTTCCCAAGTTTAAACACATGGCGCGTCGTGGAGTAGGGTAAACTTAAGCATCTAGAATTTCATTCATTCATTTTGGTTGGTGACGTGGTCACCTCTTCATTATTTCCCATATTTATATGACATAGCAAACGATCGATTTCGATGGCTTGATAAGCGTAACACAAATGTAGAAGAATAACAAAGTTTCTTGGCTGGTAGACGGCATCCTTGTGACGTCGCCACTGTTCGCAAAGATTGACGAGGCCGCCTGATTTTTTGTCAGGGTTATCTCCCTTAGCCCAAGGGCTACATATGATATACGTATACCTTTAGATACCTTTTAAGTATCCTGGGTGTATGTTCGCACCCACCGCCGTAGCGGAAGCCCAGTTATACCGCTGTGCACTCGGACCCTGCTGTTATTAGTCTAGATCCCTAGGGGCACCTAGTCCAGGATGCACCACGTGGAGGACTAACAGTCAGGAATATCACCATCATTGGAAATTGAGACTTTATAAGCATTACTCAAATCCTCAGGGTCATTAGCATCTAGAATAACAGCAGGGACAGAGTACACAGCGTTATTTTCCATATTTATAGACATATATAAGTGTAACAAACATAGAAGAATAACAAAGATGATATTCTTGAGATGGCACCACTGTTCGCAAAGATTGACGAGGTCACCTGATTTTTTGTCAAGAAGGGAGATACCCTTAGCCGAACGGCTACATATGGTATGCGTATACCTTTCGATACCTTTTAACTACCCTGTGTATATACTTGCATCCACCCGAGTTAGCGGAAGCCCAGTGTACTCGGTTTCTACTATTATTAGTCTGGATGTATATGGGTGCTTGGTCCAAGATACGCCACGTGGAGGACGAACAGTCAGGAATATCACCATCATTGGAAATTGAGACTTTATAAGCATCAGCATCGGGCTACATTACTTAGATTTCCAAATCAGATAACATTGATCGTTGAATGAGTAAATTTTCAAGTATAGTATTTATTATTATTAGTACTATTGCTTGAATACTTTACAAGAAACGTTTTTAGCATGTGGACAGTTTGGCGAAGTCAGACGAGGGCCACTATTTAGTGCCGGTGGTGGCATTCGAACTTATGTTTATCCACGTTCATATCTGTACCATTAGACCATTCCGGTATATTTTATTTGTAATCATAAATATGAAAACGATCTTTGACCTAGAACAAGTTTTTCGATCATTATAATGGCATTATTATTATTACAAAAGCATTTTGCTTAACAAAAAAAGAAAAAGCATTGCTTGTTTAAACATTTTCATATGCTCAACAAACGTTTGTAGCGTTCCGATGGTTATTGGGATTCATACAATTCTGGAATGAATGACATGCATTATCCAGATCACAAGGGAAATAACCAGGATGATAACTATCATATGCAAAATTATCATTCCGCGAAGCATCATGGCGGTTATTCAGGTAATCATTTTTTCAAAAATTGCATGTTTGAAAATTATTTTGCAAGTCAAAATTTGTTATTACACTTGGCTAATTTTAAGCTTAGAAGGTTTCATTAATTGTCAAATACAATACCAACAACAGTTGATGGCAGAGCGATTAGGAGAATTGGGTATTTTGATTAGGTTGGAGTTGCGTAAAAATAAACGCACCATTGGTTGGTTCCACATATATATGTCAATTATTCATTCATTCATGTGTTTGGTAACGTAGTCACATCTTCATTGTTTCTATTTTTGTACGGCACAATGAACGATTGGGTCCTATTGACTTGAACAAGCACAATGAATGTAGGAGAATAGTCCTTGTTTGCTGACCACAGACCACATATGGCATACGTATACCTTAAGATATCTGTCCCGGGGTGGTCCAGCAGTACAGCGCTCGATTTGGACCTCGGTGGGCATCCGGGTTCGAATCCCATCACCGGCCCACTAAAGTGCGGGCCCACGTTTGGCTTCGCTACAATGTCTACTGCTGAAAGGCATGTTTGTCGTAAAACATTCGAAGTAGCAAACATAACATTTTAAAAATATAAAAGTATCCTGGGCGTATGTCTGCACTCACCCACTCAAACAGAAGCCAAGTTATACAGTTGTATGCTTGGTCTCTGCTGTGGAGGAACAGTCAGGACTATCACAATCATTGGAAGTCGATAATTTATAAGCATTACTCCAATTCTCAGGATTATCAATATCCCATCCCACACATAATTTTTTAAGACTGCAATATTGTTAGGTTGTGTAAGCCTATACAGAATTAAAACTTTTACCAATAGGCCACCAAGTATTAGCACTATATTAGCAACAGTGTGCGTATGCTTAATGTTATTTAATTTAATTTAATTTTGAAGGTGCTAATGATGGTGCTGGTGGCGAATGGTCTGATTTATATCCCAACTATGATCAAGATATGTGTCAAAGTCATAGTGCTTATCATGATTCCTATTATGATATGGAAGGCGATGCGGATACTCACTCTAGTTACAGTGCTTCATCATACGATCGTGGTATGTTTACAATTGACGCTAAATGTTTTTTTCGTTCAATTCTATTTCCGCTTGTTGCTAACTTTTCGGAGCAGTATCCAAGACCGAAATTTGTCAGTCTACATTATGAACTAGCAGACTGGTTGGTACTAATAGATTATCTGAATTATTTATTAGTGTTTTTAGATCCTCTTGTTAAGTGTTGTTGCAATTGCTTAATTTCCATGGTTATTGTTACCATAAGTTGGTCTCATAATTGTTTTTTTATTAGTTCATTTTTTTTGCTATGGGTGATGGCATTTGTTAGAACAATATTTGTTGCATAGGCATAAATAAATTTTTAGCCTTCTGTACATTTTGTTTTGAATTCCTATTGGGATCACCCTATTTAGATGTATAATACTTGTTTGTTTTTAAAAATATTTCCAACTAGGTTGTGTTTCACGAATTTTTAATTTGAATGTTTTTTAAACTAATTTTTACTTTTGGAAAACTATTAATTTATTTTTTAACAGTTTAATATTTTTTGAATTTCAAAAATTTATTTTATTTTTTCATTTGATTTTAATTTAAGTAAAATTAAAAATTGAATTCCGTTTTGCTTATTTTAGATTTTGTTCAGTTCTTACAAACAAATGGTTAATTTTTTGAAGCTGATAAAAAGAATTTTTTTGAAAAATTATTTACTTGTAATCAGTTTGTTATTATTATTATTATTATTATTATTATTTGTCGACGTTTATTGGGACATTCAATTGGTTTCCTTTTTGTGTAAATTTTTTCAAGGAAAATATGACAATTATTCAAGGGATTACAATCGCAATGATCAATCCAGCCGTGACAACCGAGACATGCGGCAACGTGCTCATCGAAGTACTCGTCCATCGCGGTTTTCATCTGTTGACGGGCGTCGTTCGGATGACGACGTCCGTAGCAATGCCAGTCGTGACAATTTGCGCGACAATGCTCCCGTCGAACCGCGCACTACATTTAACAAGAGCTTTTTCAAGCCTCCCGAAGGCGAATTAGCCAACCAGTCGGCTGAAAATTTTGACAAAAATCCACACTGTCCGTCGTGGCAATTGCCAGCTGCGCTGATGTACAATTTGATTGCTTTGAAAGATTTCGATTTTGTTCCGTTGGACGAAAAAAATCTTCATCTAATGCCTCCCAATGTGCCTGGTGAAAGCTTGTTAATTGCTGTTGAAAATTTTTACATGCCACCCACTCCCGAGCGCATTCGCGATGGCGAAGGATGGGAACGATTGAATTTAAATGAATTTTATGCCAAAAAGGAGGATGCACGAGATTATTTTGATAAACTTAATGAGGTGCGTGTGATTTTGTTAGTAGTTTTCAAAATAGCAATCATTCATTCATGTGGTTTGTCACGTAGTCACATTTTCATTGTTTCTATTTTTGTACGGCCTAATAAACGATTGGTTCCTTTTGGCTTAAACAAGCACAATGAACGTAGGAGAATAGTCCTTGTTTGCTGATAAAGGGCATTCTTGTGACGGCACCACTGTTGGTTAAGATTGATGAAGTTTGATTTCTTGTCAAAGTTATCTTTCCTAGCTTAATGGCTACATATAGTATATATATATATATACCTCGAGATGCCTTTTGAAGTACCATGGGTATATGCTTAGATCTATTCTCCAAGACTGAAGCCCAGTTATACCGCTGTGCATTCTATCCCTGCTGTTATTCTAGATGCTTAGGTTTAAGCTACTTGTTGGGAAATATAAAATAGATAATTAATTATTAACAAACGTACTTATATACATTCTGCTTCCAGTCCAGGGTGCGCTACGAGGCGGTGACAGTGAAGAATACCAGCATCTGGAAATGTATCATTTATAAGCACTTTTCAAATCCTCAAGATTATTTATATTCCAAAGTAGCGGTCAAACTTAGGCAGGATTTTCAATTTAATTGATAATGTTAGGTTGGATAAAGATATGTATATTGAATATACCTGTTGACCAAAAAATGGATGAAGCGGTTAGTTAGAAGTTTGATAAATTTTTGGATGTATTGAGCGGCATTATTATTTTGTAACTAATTATAATTATGTTTATTAATGGGTTTTTCAAGGGTAAAATATTAGAATTGTCAGATTTAGTTGAATGATTAATCCACTTGTTTTTAGTCAATCAGGAGTGCTATGTAGTTGTTTAATCCGTGTCTGGAATTATCAGCAGTGCACACTTTTCAAGTCTAACACACGAATTCGAACTCATGCCTTAACAACTGACCTGCTATTAATAGGGAATCTGATCAATGCTAATTTCCCAGTGTCCTCAATTTCTGTGCGTTACTACTGCCAACAAACAAGCGAATGAGCTCTTTCATCAGGGCTTTTACCATTTAGGTCTTGGCGTACTGTACAGGTTTAATAGCCTATACGGCACGGTTCCGTTATATCTATTAATAGGTTTTCAAGAGTGAAATGAATTATATAAATGTATGTCATTGCTTAATGTTGTTTATGCGAATGCTTATTTTTGCAATTCCCTGTATAAATAATAATAGAAAAACTATTCGCACAACAAAGGTGGAGCTGGTCGTCGGCCACGCCGAAAGAGCACCGAGAGCGGTATAAGCACTCCCAGTGACGATGGTCTGGCACTCGAATACAGTCAACCGTTTTCAAAATCGTCGTCCACCCAGAATGTGCCCGAATATTTGTCGTATTTGACTGCCTATCCGAAATCGGCAATTGGTCAGCCTATTCGAACCGGCTCAGAAGCGCTCAAGATGGTTCAGCCACCTGTGCATTGTATGCAACCGGGAATGATGATGAATGTCCAAAGACCACAATTGACGACAAATACAAGCGATTCGGCTGCTGCGTCTACGTCACTTCCATTGCCTCCAGGATTTCCAACGTCCAATTTTCTCCAATTTCCACCACCATTGCCCCCACCAGGATTTCCATCCAATGCCAAACAGCCTTCTTCATTCCAGAAAAATATAAATTCCCAATCTGGTGCAAACGTTTCCACCGATCGCGTTTCTACCAGTGTTCGTCGGTCGAGATCGAATTCCAGGTTTGTGTTTTTTCCAATTGGACGCGTGATTAATGACATGGTGTTTATTATGCCAACATTGCAAGTCAATGGATAGTTGAATTGATGCTATCTGTCTACGACAAATGTGAATGCCTTTTTTTGCAGTTTATCTTAAAAGAGGAAAAGGATAATTAGGTATACCAATAAAATAGTATATAAACTAAAACATTTTTAGCAACCACATAACTTAAAAATTAATTCAGTTTAATTGTACAATGTACAATAGTAAGTAAAATAAAAATTTTATTAACATGTGTTGTTAATAATAAAACATTACAACTGGTATATAATCGAAGGTTGAAAAAAATTATAAATATGAAACATAATGTCAAATATAACATAAAATACAAAGCATATCTAATTTTATTGGTTACTAACTAATTTCTCGCACAATACACCACAAAATAAATGTGATCATCGTTTTCCATAAACACATGATTCAGGAGCTTTGACATGCTATTGGTTAGGTTGTTGATAATTTTTTATGTAATCTAAATTTTTTTTAAAACATTTAATATACACAGTACTTTATTTTAAATCAGTGTTTTATTGTCTACAAAAAAGTGCCATACATTTTTTAAATATTTAATTTTATTATTGGAAAATATAGCTTGAGCGTTTTTTTTTGTAATAAAAATTCAACAAAACTTTTGTGATCAAAAAGTTAAAACATATTATTATTATTATTATTGTATTACTAAATTGGAGTTAATTATATTTTGTAATTTAAAAAGCTGGTGTAATTTTTGTTTTTAAGTTACACAATAATTTTTTGACATGGCAAATTATGATTTTGGCACTAACTCGATATTTTTAAGTGAATATTTCCAAGTAATTACAAAACAACTATTAAGTATTTTTTACATTGGGAAGCTGTTCTATTACTTCCGACGGAAGTTCATTTAAAGAAGTAAATCGTCGAATTTGCTTAGCTGCAGTTGCGTTTGGAAAACTTGCCAATCCATTATGGAGACGAAAAAACATCAATCCAAAGATAAAGATGAACATTTTTTCTTCATTGGTTCGCACAGTGCTTCTGTACGCAGCTGAAACCTGGACTCTTACAGGGTCAGACATCATAAAGCTCAACAAATTTGAGGCAAGATTTGTCAGATACATTTGGCACAACACTCATTTTGCATCACCCGTATCAAGGGACTGGACGAAAAAGATCAGTAACCGCCAAATTCGGGATGACCTCCAATTTTACGAACATTCTTCTTTGGTATCGCGACAGCGTAGATGTAATTTTACGTTCCATAACTTTGGCTTATCCAAATACCGATTGGAAGAAAAGGAAAGGTGATCGGAAACGTACTTGGATGGATGCTGTTCGGGACGATCTTTATCCTATTTTGGCTGGGATCTTATCTTGAAAACAGTGGCAAAGTCGTTGGACTGACATATCGGTGTACGCCTCCAAAAACCGTGAACAATGGAGAAGAATTATTCGAGATGCTTTAAGAACTTGGAACTGTTATTATTATTATATTTACATTATTTACGAAAAAATAATAGAAGATAACTATTTAATCGAGATTATTTTTTTTAAATTTTTTTAATGGTTATATATATATATATATGTACAGATCTAATTCAAGATCCAAATCGCGCTCTCGCTCACGAAGTTATTCACAAGATTCGCGAGATTCTCGATCGCGTTCCAGATCATTGAGTCGTCGATCTCGTTCATTTTCTAGATCTGACAGTCGTTCGGGTTCGCGAGGTTCTCGTTCCATGTCCAATTCATCTCGAACGGATGCAAACGACTTTAATTCGGATCGTGCCTATTCTAGAAATCGTAGACGAAATCGGTAGGACTGTTTTCTTCAAAGTGCTAAATTTTAAACCATAATTTTGTATTTTTACAGTGAATACGATTTTGAAGTTTATGCGCCTTCAATATTTTAATATAGAATATACTTATAATACATTTTCATTCATTTTGATTGGTGACGTGGTCACCTCTTCATTATTTTCCATATTTAGTTGGCATATTAAACGATCGAATCTAATGACTCGATAAGCGTAACAAACGTAGAAGAATGATGAAGTTTCTTGGCTAATAGACGGCATTCTTGTGATGCCTCTGGGCACTTAGTCCAGTATGAACGGCGTAGAGGAGGAGCGGTCAGGAATATCTCCATCGATGGAAATTAAGACTATAAGCATTACTTAAATCTTCAGGATAATTAACGTAATGGTCTTAAATTGTAATTGGTATATTGATTGCTTTTCACAGTTGTAGTTGTAGGTTTTATAAATAATATTTGATGTTTAACTTGAATTTTAATTCATTAACATACACTTCATTATATAACTTTGTTTTGATTCATTATTAGAAAGCTAGATTATACTTTTGAAATTATGAAATAGTCATTTTATTAGGAATAATGATGTAATATAATTTTTTTAGATCGCATTCAAGTAGTGCTTCCGGTTCACCTTCTGCACGTTTTACATCGGCTGCTGGACCTGGAGGTTTTATTGCATCTCATGAAAACGGCAATAAGTACAACAATAATAAGAACAACAACAATGGAAATTTTAACAAGAACAGATTCAATAATAAAAATAGCAATGTGAAAGGAAATCGTGCTGGAGATATGTCTGGTGCCTCATCGGGCAATTCATGGTCTTATTCTAATAGGAATAACAACAATAATTCGTATAATCAAAGAGGCAATGGCAACGCACGTCCATATAATTATTCGCAACAGTCACAGCAACAACAAATGACGTATGGATCACGTCCATATGGCAGAGGTGGACAAAGTAATCTAGGAAAGGGTTCATATGGCGGTAGCGGTGGTGGTGGTGCTCCATATCCGCCAATGCATGTATGTAACATTCTTGTCATTTCGATCCATGCTTATTTTTGTGGGCGGTTGGGACTAGTTTGCCATACCACTTTTAGCACTGGGAACTATGGCGTGTTATGGGAATTTATTCGTGTTGTGATAAATGCTATGTAGTTAAAAATATAAATTATGAGTTTTTACTGCTACCTTAAGCAACTGCTATTTCGACCCTATTTTAATATTTTTTGATGTTATTATAGCTAAAAATATTTTAAAATTATTTGTTAAAAATGTTTTAAAATTAAGTACAGAAATTTATTAAGACAATATAAACATGTAATTGATTAAGATAGCACTAAAATTGATAGAATTTTATATTTTGTATTTAGTGCCGGGGTGGTCTAGCAGTACAACGCTCGAATTCGGACCTCGGTGGAGTTCGAATCTCACCACCGGCACTAAAATGCGACTTCGCTAAAATATCCATTGCTGAAAGATATTTATTGTAAAACATTCAAAGTAGCAAACATAAAATAAATTAAAATAAAATAATGCTTATCATCATCGGGGATAAACACCCCTTACCGGTTATTATCGTCCAAATTCAGTATTACTGCATTTGACGACAGCTACATGCGACCAATATTTCTCGTATGTCGAATTTTTTAAAGTAATAACTTAGAAGCCGTATTTAGTTTGGATGTGATTAACTTCCAGTTGTGTTCTAGCGTTAAAATCCCCCATTACCATTATAAAATTTGATTTGTTTTCTAAATTGTTGTTTCCGCCAATAGTTCATAAAATGTTTTATTTTTTACTCAGTGTGATTTAATGTAGGAACGTATACATTCCTTATATCTAAAATTAAATTCCCAGCCTGAAAGCGGGCGGTCATAATTATAGAATCGATAGGACACCGATCAATGAGAGCTTTCGTCGTACTTGAGAACGTAATGATTGCAACGCCATATTTGGCGGGTCCAGAAACATCACATTGAGAAGGCCAAAAGGCTGAGGGTAATCTTATAGCACAAGCTCCTGAATGACGGGTTTTTTGAACACATAAAAAATTAACATTATAACGGTTAGATTCATTAGCAACACAATCTTGTGCAGTCAATGTAGACAGTGAGCTCAACATCACGCAGACATTTTAATTAAAATGGGCAAATTCTAGATTTAATAACCGATGCATTGTTGCAAGTAATATTTACCGAGCAGACAGTAGCGTCGCGGGTCATATTCCGCCTTGTTTGAGCTCTGAGAATGGTATTTTTAATTTGGCAATCAGTATGTTGACCACGGCATTTAATGGATTTTTGTAAGAGTTTCAACCGCAAGTATGTAGACCAGTTATCCGTGGCCAGCCATTCTGGTGAGAAGACGATCAATTTTTAAACCACCTTTTCTAGGCCCCTCTCCGGATGGAGCAAGCAGTGCTCTTCCTAATAGGGCTGCTTGGTAATAACGCTCAGGATGACACCGATAACCGTTGTCGCCTTCTTGCCAATGCATTGACGACCTTAACGCCTGAGCATTCGTTTAGTCTACGACTGCTGGGATGCTAATGATCCTGAGGATTTGAGTAATGCTTATAAAGTCTCAATTTCCAATGATGGTGATATTCCTGACTGTTAGTCCTCCACGTGGTGCATCCTGGACCAGGTGCCCCTAGGCATCTAGACTAATAACAGCAGGGTCCGAGTGCACAGCGGTATAACTGGGCTTCCGCTACGGCGGGTGGGTGCGAACATACACCCAGGATACTTAAAAGGTATCTAAAGGTATACGTATATCATATGTAGCCCTTGGGCTAAGGAGAGATAACCCTGACAAAAATCAGGCGGCCTCGTCAATCTTTGCGAACAGTGGCGACGTCACAAGGATGCCGTCTATTAGCCAAGAAACTTTGTTATTCTTCCACGTTTGTCTACGCTTGTCAAGCCATCGAAATCGATCGTTCTACATGTCGTATAAATATGGGAAATAATGAAGAGATGATCACGTTCTACGACTGCTTATTTGGCACAGTTAACCCCTTTATTGCTAAAGGCCGTTCCACTATCTGTCATCTGTGGACGCACTAAGTAGGGGTCGGTCTTCTCCTTCAGTCTATTTAATGTTGGACTTCAACGTTATGGAACATCGAACAATTGACATGAACAGTGCTCTAGACCATATTTTGGAAAAGTAATTATTTTTTGTGCTATTAAAATTAACGTACGATAGCCATGCCAACTGTACAATCATTGCCTAAAATAAACGTCACATTTATACAATTGCCTCCAGACAACACAATCTACAATATAATTGCAATTTTTGAAAATTATTTTAAAATTTAATTTAAATGGTTTGAGAAATAAAAATATTCAATTGAGGAAATTAATTATTTTTTTAAATATATAACGGAATATCAAATTTCATAACACTGGACTAAAATACGTACAGACCCCTACATTAAACATTTTTAGAAAATTTCAGAAATCAGTGAATATTACCTAAACATTAAAAATATACAGCTTTTATATATGCATACATATTTTCTAATAAAATTTATTTTTAGTAACTAATTTGCTTGTTTTTAAATTTTTTAAAATGATCTAAATTAGAATTTTATAATATTGGTATAAAATATTTTACTTAAAGCGTTAAGATTGTGTTTATCAAATGCTTCAGTACAATTTAGATGTACTTCATATAATAACTAGTATCACAAAATTGTATGAATTTTGACAGCAGCTTATATGCATATATATATATATATATATATATATATATATATCAGGGAAACGCTAATCGCGGAATGAACAACTCAAACGTCGGAGGTTCTAATTTTGGATACGCGCCGCGTGGGAACAATCCAAATCGTATGGAAAATCGTTATCATCCACAGCCTCGTACCTTCCAGCGTAGATAGAATGGATTATTGAATGTTGTTAAATTACTGAACGAATGTTTTTAATAATTTATTGAATTTCGTGATATAAATAATAAACATTATTTAATCAAGTATTAAATGTTTGTTTCAATGTTTTGGTAAAGCAATAAATGATTATATATTGTTTACCTATACTTTTTGTGTTATGCGTGATAATGTTGAATGTGTACATTTCGGTATTGTGTGAAAATAGATTTGGATTGGATTATGGGTATTTCACCGGTGTTGTTTTTAATTTTAAAATTGGTGTTTTTAATCCGGTTTAAGGCATATTTCAGTCGATATGTTTTGTTTTCATTACGTTGAGTTGTACTTTCAATACTTAAGTTTATTGTAACATCCTTGCGGTGCGGATACACGGATCAACAAGACTGTTCCATATGAGTGTATTAACGATTGACATTGAAGATTTAGCTCTTATTCAAATTGCACTGTACTGCATCATGAGAATGATGCTGATTTCACTTCTTTGCTGTCATTTGATGACATTGTTGCTTATTTTTATTTCGTTTAGAATAGTTTTGTGTAAGGCCAGATTGCTAATTTTGGGTGCTAGTCTTCTACCATTTTTAACTGGTTACGGTGGAGTTTATGATATTTGCATATATCAATTATTGCATCATGCGTATCTAGATATGCTGATATAGCTGCATGGTTGTTAATATAATGTTATTACTTTTATTGAAGATGTAATGTAACAGTAATAATAATAATAACAATAGTGTATGAATATTTTTCAGCTAGACGTGATCCGTAATTTTATATGTTTCATTTTACCATTACTAGTTATTGATTAATGAATATAAAATAGAAGAAGTTGCATATTAAGAAATAACTCAATTGGATCTTCTAAATTCTATTTTTCATCATATTTGATTGCCTATTGGAAATCGGCAGTTCGTCAACCTATTAGAACCGGCTCAGAAGCACTCAAGCTAATCCCAACACCTGTACATTGTATGCAACAGGGAATGATGTTGAACAATTTTCAAGGAGCAACATTAACTACTAATGCTGGCGATTCCGATGCTCCGCCTGCGTTACTTTCATCACCTTCACTAGGATTTTCACCCAATGCCAATCATCCTTCTTCACCCCAAAAAAATGTCAATTTACAATCGGATGCAAACGTTTCTACCAGTGTTCGTCGGTCGAGATCGAATTCCAGGTTTGTGTTTTTTCCAATTGGTGTTTATTATGCCAACCTTAGATAGAACGTTATAAAAAATGTATATACCAGTATTCGCAATAAAACATTGTAATTATAATATACAACAGCAGTCGTTCTAGTAATAAATTATACTACATCCGTTTATTAAAACTTAAAACAAACACATGTAATGTGTTAAAAAATAATTTTATTGACCAAAATACATTAATATATAAAAAGGTACTAACTTTGTAATGTCAACAATTCAAGTAACTTTTACTTCTGCTAGCCGTTTTAAGTTTGAGACTATCAAAGTACCAATAAAATCCTTTGAAACTCGATTTTTCATATGAATGGTATTCTCTATAAGTAATACGTTATTTTACAACTTGTTAACCTATGCTTTTTAAAAACCAAAACAAGATGACTAACGTTTAAATCCGGCTATAGATAATCAAATGTACGAAAGTCGGGTTTTTACAGTTTAAATAAAGCAAACCCATAAGAAATGGTAAGTTATACTAAAAAATACACTATCAATTTGAAATTGTATTCTGGAGTATGATTTTTACCAAGATTTCATTACTTTTTTATAATTTTAGAAAAAGATAAATTGAAAAATGTATGTGCCTATTTTATGAATTTCAGAGTCATGTATAATGTAGATTTCATTAGGGACTACAGATTTTTTGTATAATATGTTGCATGCGTATCTTGTCTGCTAGTTGTTGTGACAAAATGTCTGAAAGTACCAAAATGGATTTATACTAACCATTGTTTAAATTGTAAGAAATTTACAACAAAATCTTACTAAATTCCTTTACTTGCGATTTTAATAAGATGCTTTAGAGTTGTGAAAACTTGTTCAAAATCATACTCCAGAACACACTTTAGAATGATAGTGTTTTTTAGTATAACGTACCATTCACTATGGGTTTGCTTTATTTAAACTGCAAAAACCCGACCTTCGTACATTTGATTATCGACAGCCCTGATTTAAACGTTAATAATTTCGTTTTTTTTAAAAATTGCATGTGTTTGTTTTTAAGTTTTAATAAACGTAGGTATTACGATTTACTGCTAGAACGAGCGTTGAATATTATGATGACGTTTTATTGGGGATAGTATTTTATATATCTTTTGATAAGGTTTTATCTATGGTATTTATTAATAAGTGTTAGATATGTCTATGATAAATAAAAAGTGCTAAATATTTTTAAATATCATATTAAGTCAATGTAGGATGTAATTTCGTTACCCACTAGCCAGTCTCAAGCCTGGATAAAGTTTAGCAAGGTTAGCAACCTGGCCTCTGTTAAAAATTTATGCTGCTACGGAAAGAGTCAAGAGGACGCCATTCCGGCAAACAACGGCAAAGAAGTGATCGCACGTATCTGGATGACAGACTTACACAAATGACAGGGTTGAGTGAAAGCCGAAAGAAAGCTCAATCTTCAATGCCAACGAGACTTTGTTGTTGTTTTGCTGTAATAATTGTCTTATTGCCCCATGCTTATTTTCAGAGCAAAATGGTTTTGTATACTATAATAATAAATATATCTGAACAGATCCAATCTACGTTCTCGTTCACGAACATATTCTCGATCACGTTCTAGATCATCGAGTCGTCGATCTCGATCGTTTTCCAGCCGTTCGGGTTCACGAAGTTCTCGTTCTATGTCTGTTTCATCTCGCAATCGGTAAGACTTTTTTCAAGTGTTTATGCGCCTTCAATATTTTAATATAGAATATACTTATAATACATTTTTATTCATTTTGATTGGTGACGTGGTCACCTCTTCATTATTTTCCATATTTAGTTGGCATATTAAACGATCGAATCTAATGACTCGATAAGCGTAACAAACGTAGAAGAATGATGAAGTTTCTTGGCTTATAGACGGCATTCTTGTGATGCCTCTGGGCACTTAGTCCAGTATGAACGGCGTAGAGGAGGAGCGGTCAGGAATATCTCCATCGATGGAAATTAAGACTATAAGCATTACTTAAATCTTCAGGATAATTAACGTAATGGTCTTAAATTGTAATTGGTATATTGATTGCTTTTCACAGTTGTAGTTGTAGGTTTTATAAATAATATTTGATGTTTAATTCATTAACATACGCTTTATTAGAAAGCTAGCGTATACTTCAGAACTTATGAAATGGTCATTTTATTAGGAACAATAATACAATTCAATTTTTTTTAGATCTTGTTCAAGTAGCTCATCTGGTTCAGCTTCTGGATATTTTACATCGGCTGCAGGACCTGGGGGTTTCATTGAATCTAACAATAAGCGTCCGGGGAACAACGATATTAGTAGTATTAACAAGAACAGATTCAATAATAAAAATAGCAATATGAAAGGAAATCGTGCTGGAGATATGTCTGGTGCCTCATCGGGCAATTCATGGTCTCAATCTAATAGGAATAACAATAATAATTCGTATAATCAAAGAGGCAATGGCAACGCACGTCCATATAATTATTCGCAACAGTCACAGCAACAACAAATGACGTATGGATCACGTCCATATGGCAGAGGTGGACAAAGTAATCTAGGAAAGGGTTCATATGGCGGTAGCGGTGGTGGTGGTGCTCCATATCCGCCAATGCATGTATGTAACATTCTTGTCATTTCGATCCATGCTTATTTTTGTGGGCGGTTGGGACTAGTTTGCCATACCACTTTTAGCACTGGGAACTATGGCGTGTTATGGGAATTTATTCGTGTTGTGATAAATGCTATGTATTTTTTTGAAAAATAAGTTAGGAAAAGTAATCCATATGAGTTTTTACTGTAATATCATCTGTTGGTTGCTTTGCACTTTGGATAGCTTTGTTACGTGATGGAACCCCGCTGAAATCTGTGAATCTCCTACGTGTTCTGCACAAGAAATCAATTACTGCAATCCGCATTTGGAACAGATCTACAAAGCCGTTTGAAGTTTGCTGTGGTGTCTGTCAAGGCTGTGTGGTTGCTCCGCTTTTGTTCAACTATGCAATCGGTTTGCAAAGGTTTCTGTACAAATGAAAAGTGTGTATGTTGATACAAATTCCATCACCGCCATGGAATACGTTGACCATGTTCCTCCAGATGAAAATGAAGCTTCGCTGCAGTGTGCATTGGATTTTCCAGTGAAAGTTTCCGGTGAATGTCATCCGAAGATCAACCCAAAAAAGTCAGTCATCATGTTATCACAAGCTCGTGATTGCCAGGATTGTATTAAATGATGTTGTGCTCTCCAATGTAAGGCAATTTACGTATCTGGGCTCTTCAGTCACTTTTGTCGGTGGTTCATCTAACGAAGAAAATGGTTGAATTTGTTTGGCTGCTCATACGTTTGGAAAATATGCCAACCCACTTTGGAGACAAAAAAATGCTTAGTAGTTAAAGGCGCTGGCCTGACACATGGCAGGCATGGGTTCATGTTCATGTGTGTTTTTACACAAAGATGAACATTTTCTTTTTATTGGTTCGCACAGTACACCTGAAACTTGGTCTTTTACAGGGTCAGAGATAATGAATTTCAAGAAATTTGAAGCAAGATGTCTCAGATACATGTGGCACCAAAAATCAATATCTGTCCAACTCGAGATGACTTCCCATTTCACAATCTTCCTTCATTGGTATCGTGACGACGAAGATTGGTCTGGTTTGGACATAACGATAGATGTTAGTAGCAAAGCCACACACGTTCTTAGTAGAAATCATTTTAAAATGCAATGCAAATGATTTGCAAAACAAATGTTCAATTGAGGAAATTAGTTATACAATGGAAAATCAAATTCCATAACACCAGATTAAAATACATAGAGATTCCTGCATTGAACGCTTTCAAAAAATTTATTTAAATAAAGGTAACACAAGAATCGAAATTGGTATATTTTTTATTCTTTAAATAGAAAAATCCTTTAGTATAGTAAACATTAACCGCAGTGGTCTAGCGGTACAGCGCTCGAATTTGGATCTCGGTGCGCATGGGTTCGAATCCCACCACCGGCACTAAAATGCGGGCCCACGTTTGGTTTTGCTAAAATGCTGAAAGAAGTTTCTCGTAAAACATTCAAAGTAGCAAACACTATATATATATATATATATATATATATATATGGACTAAAATACGTAGAGATCTGTACATTAAACGCTTTCAGAACATTTTAGAAAATGATGAATATTAACTAAAATATTTAAAAAAAGTATAGCTTTCATTATCTTTTTTTATATATTTGTACGTATTTTATAATATAGATTATTGTAAAGCAACTAATTTGTTTGTTTTTCAATCTTTTTAAATGTCAATATTCTTGTTGTTGACCTTAATTGGAATTTTATAATGTTATTGCCATAAAATTTGTTGTCAAGATAATGTGCATCGACTATTTTAGTACAATTTAGGCGTTTCATCTAATAAGTAGTTTCACATAAGCGAATGAATTATACAATATTGATTTCGACAGCAGCTTATATGCATATATATATATATATATATATATATATATCAGGGAAACGCTAATCGCGGAATGAACAACTCAAACGTTGGAGGTTCTAATTTTGGATACGCGCCGCGTGGGAACAATCCAAATCGTATGGAAAATCGTTATCATCCACCACCTCGTAACTATCAGCGTAGATAGAATAGATTGTTGAATGTTGTTAAATTACTGAACGAATGTTTTTAATAATTTATTGAATTTCGTGATATTAATAATAAACATTATTTAATCAAGTATTAAATGTTTGTTTCAATGTTTTGGTAAAGCAATAAATGATTATATATTGTTTACCTATACTTTTTGTGTTATGCGTGATAATGTTGAATGTGTACATTTCGGTATTGTGTGAAAATAGATTTGGATTGGATTATGGGTATTTCACCGGTGCTGTTTTTAATTTTAAAATTGGCGTTTTTAATCCGGTTTAAGGCATATTTCAGTCGATATGTTTTGTTTTCATTACGTTGAGTTGTACTTTCAATACTTAAGTTTATTGTAACATCCTTGCGGTGCGGATACACGTATCAACAAGACTGTTCCATATGAGTGTATTAACGATTGACATTGAAGATTTAGCTTTTATTCAAATTGCACTGGACTGCATCATGAGAATGATGCTGATTTCACTTCTTTGCTGTCATTTGATGACATTGTTGCTTATTTTTATTTCGTTTAGAATAGTTTTGTGTAAGGCCAGATTGCTAATTTTGGGTGCTAGTCTTCTACCATTTTTAACTGGTTACGGTGGAGTTTATGATATTTGCATATATCAATTATTGCATCATGCGTATCTAGATATGCTGATATAGCTGCATGGTTGTTAATATAATGTTATTACTTTTATTGAAGATGTAATGTAACAGTAATAATAATAATAACAATAGTGTATGAATATTTTTCAGCTAGACGTGATCCGTAATTTTATATGTTTCATTTTACCATTACTAGTTATTAATTAATGAATATAAAATAGAAGAAGTTGCGTATTAAGAAATAATCCAATTGGATCTTCTAAATTCTATTTTTCGTCATATTTGATTGCCTATCGGAAATTGGGGGTTCGTACTATGAAATAATTCATCTGCATTTATTAAAGTTAACTTTTTGAATTTGTGATTTTTTCTGGTGAATGTTATTGATACTCTTTTTTTTAGTTTCAACATTATTGGTGGCTAAAAATTTAGAATTTACGTATTTTTTACATTCATTTCGCATTTATTTTTTTTGAATGTGATTGTACTTTTATATAGCAGGTCAACAGTACAGTAAAATCAATTTACTTATTGTTTAAACTGTGTTATTTCAATAGATTGTTTGTACATGTTTAAACCGTAGTTTGAATAGTATACGTTGTATATGTATTAACCAGGAATCATTCATGTCAATGTTTTAGCTTGATCATTTTGGTTAATACTTGAATTATGGTCAAAGTATGTGTTGTGGGTTGTTTGCACGGTTTGTTGGATCGCGTTTATAACGACATTGCACTTGCAGAACAACGCGGAAATTTCAAAACAGACTTAGTTTTGTGTTGTGGAGATTTTCAATCTTTACGCAACCCAGCAGATTTGACATCTATGAGTGTACCACCCAAATACTATTCTATGGGTGACTTTTGGAGGTTAGTGACAACTTTGTGCATTTATATTTTATTTTAATCGTTTTGTTAGGACTACACTGTTTCTTTCTATAATAAGTGTTTCATTTTTTAAGACGATTGTTGGGTGTTTTTGTATTTATTAATGAAACAAATTATCGGAATGTATAAGGTCAGCTTATGAATATTCAATTTAGTAATTTTTTCTTGACAAACAAGAATGTTTTGGCAATGAGTTTGGTTAATTTTATCATTGAAAAGTGAAGTTGGTAATTAGGTCAAAGTAAACCAAAACAATTGAAGATACGATATAGTCATTTTATTGAAGGTTGTCTTTTTGTAAACATGCTTTCGAAAAATCAATAAATTTTATCATTATACTTGATCAAGATTGGTGGAACATTTTTTAGGTTAGAAGATTGATGTTAGCAATGTACGGTGAAGCAAATAATTGTGACTTTGAAACAAAACTATTTACTATTGTGAATTTGTTGATGATGGCATGAAAGCTGCCATTACAACGGTTTTGGAGTGTGTGTAACTTGCAAAAATTTGTTTGATGTTTTTTACTACTTATTATTAAGTAGAACTATTCATATTGAAAACGAAGATTGAAGTAGCGTAAAAGTTGACAAAATACACATTTTTTGTGAAAATCCAATTATTAACTAATTAAACGATTGTCTAAGAAACATTGTGTAACTTGAAACCGATTGCGGTTACGTAATTTAAATTGTTCATTGTTACTCGAGAATTCCCTGCAAAATTGTATAATTTTTTGAATTCATATAATTGCAGTTTTGTCCACATCAAATACTTTCGATTATCAAAGATGATAAAACCAATCAAGGGAAAAAGTTGCGGAGGAAGTAGCCAGTAAGAGTCAGATAACCTTTTGAGTGAGTGTGATTACTCGGCAGTTGGGGATACGAAAGTTTCAAAAAGTGTGACCAAATTTGCACGATGATGCAATACAAATGTAAAGATTGATTTTTCCACCTTATATACATTTTCAAGGTCAAACAATCCCTTTTGATAGAAGAATTCACCAAAGTGATTCACTCACTCATAGAGGTTGACCAATAGGATTTTTTAAATTCTTTTTCCCTTGGTTGGTTTTATCATCTACGGAAGAATTTATGGTAGATGATAAAACCAACCATGGGAAGAAATAGCAAAAAAAGAACCAATGAGAGTTAGATCACTTTTTGTGAGTGTGTTGTCACAATTTTTTAAATGTATGTTGGCGATAAGAAAGTTTTTAAATGTGTGACCAAATTTACACAATGATGCAATACAGATCGCGGAGTACTAGCTACATACTGATTTTTCCCTTTAAATGCATTTTCAAGGTCAAATAGTACCCTTTTTATAGAAGAATGCACCAACGTGACTCACTTCCCCACGAAGATTGACCAGTAGGATTTTTTAATTTGTCTTTTCCGTGGTCAAAAAATAATTGTACATTGCGGAAGAGCGTTTTCATGTTTTTGTAACATATAGTAGAATATTTTTATTACAATATACGCTTAAGTTGATTAATTTGGGTATTTCTAACATACAAACTGTATGCATCGGCATAGGTGGTCATTTTCAAAATATTCTTTAAGGACCTACGGTTTTGATGATATTTTGACCTGAAACCTGAAAGAGTGTATGTTCATGCAAGACAAGAGCGAAATCAGCCAGAAGCATAATTTAAACCAAGTATATTTATTATATAGTAAATGTAACCATTATGTTATAACAAATTATAAAAAATAATAGCAGTTATTATCCGATTAAATTTATTAATTTAGATATTATTCCGAGCAACTTCGAGCTCCAATATTAACTATTTTTGTAGGGGGTAATCATGAAGCTTCCGTCTACTTACAAGAATTGCCCTATGGTGGTTGGGTTGCTCCTAATATTTGGTACATGGGTGAGTGCGTTGTAGATCACACTTGTATTAATTTTTTTAAACATGAAAGAAAATATTTTTTAGGATATTGCAGTTTCAACTACAAGATAATTTCATTTTATTTTGCTTTGAAAGAGTCAACCATATTCATGTTTCAACTTGATGATAAATCTTGTAGAGTTATTAAGACATTTAACTGAGACGCATTGATTTTCAATAAATTTATTATAGATGCGATTTTTACTCGAAATTCTTTGTTGAGTGGAGAGATTAATACGATTGTTTAACTAACTGAAGGAAAATAACATAAAGATATGAGAAATTGGAAGATGTATTTATCTAAAAGCGGTATAAATCAGTCAATAGGTTGGTGATGGCATATTCAACTATTCACTATTTCCTTTTTTGGCAAGTGATTGTCTCCCATGTTGTATCTGAATACTTAAAATAGTTATAAACGGCATTAAATGACTGCGCTACTGTTCACAAAAGCGAATAAAGTTTCCCAATTTTTTGTATACTTTGAAATACAACAACAACAAAGTTGGTGGCAAAGCCACCTCTTTATTAGTTCCAAGTTCTCAAAGCATCACGAATAATCCCTCTCTATTAATTGCGGTTTTCGGAGGGGAGCACAGATATGTCAGTTCAGCGACTTTGCCATTGTTTCCAAGATAAAGTCTCGGCCAAAATAGGGTGAAGATCGTCCCGAACAGCGTCCATCTAAGTACGTTTCTGACCACCTTTCCTTTTTTCAATCGGCATTTGGACATGCCAAAGTTACGGAACGTGAGATTGCATCAGGATTTTTACGAAGAACGTGACCAAACCAGCGCAATCTACGTTGTCGCGATACCAAAGAAGGCAATTCATAGAATTGGAGGTCATCTCGAATTTGGCGGTTACTGATCTTTTTTGTCCAGTCTCTTGATATGGATAATGCAAAATAAGTGTTGTGCCAAATGTATCTGACACATCTTGCCTCAAATTTGTTGAGCATCATGATCTCTGACCCTGTAAGATTCTAGGTTTCAGCTGCCTACAGAAGCACTGTGCGAACCAATGAAGAGAAAATGTTCATCTTTGTCTTTGGATTGATGTTTTTTCGTTTCCATAATGGATTGGCAAGTTTTCCAAACGCAACTGCAGCTAAGCAAATTCGACGATTTACTTTGTTAGATAAACCTCCGTCAGAACTAATCGAAGAGTCCAGATACGTAAATTGCTTTGTATACTTTGAAATGCCTTTTAATTACCCTAGGTGTATGTCTGCAACCTTTCGTTTAGGCGAAAGTCCAGTTATATTGTTGTGTGCTCAGTCTCTACTCTATGTTTGTCTCAGTCCATGATGCACTCTAGGATGTTATGGAAACAAGATTACATACATATACACACACACATATATATATATATATATTCCAATGATGTTTAGGATATGCCGGTGTTGTTCAATTTTGTGGTCTTCGTATTGCCGGATTGTCAGGCATTTACAAGCCTCACGACTATACCATGAATCATTACGAACATCCACAGTATACCGAAGCAACCAAGCGATCGGTCTATCATACTCGCAGTATTGACGTGTTTCGTTTGGGTCAAATCCGCCATCGAGTCGACATCGTATTGAGCCACGACTGGCCCCGTGGCATTTATCATTATGGCGATTTGAAAACGTTGAAACGCACCAAGCCCTTTTTTCGGGACGAAATTGATGCCGATTCGTTGGGCAGTCCTGCTGGAGAAGCATTGCTTTGTTGTTTGAAACCCAAATACTGGTTTGCTGCCCATTTGCATTGCAAATTTTCTGCCCTGGTCAAGCAAAACAACGTACGTTTTTTGCATTGGGGTAATTATTGATCTTTTTCATTTTTTACTACGATGCTGACGTGGTCACCTTTTCATTATTTCGATATTTATAAAATAAATCGAACGATTGCCTCTAGTGGTGTCTCATGTGCACAGTAGACATGAGAAAATAATTAATGTGTCGATAGATGCACCCTTATGACAATGCTACTGTTTTTCATAAATCAACGAGACTCTTATTTTTTGTAACGTTTGATTTCCTGAGTCTAGCAGACACGTGGTGCATATCGACATAACTTTTAAATACCTTCAGTGTATGCTTGCATCCATTTGCCAAAGTGAAAAGCCAGTTATACTACTGTGTGCTTGGTTCCTGACCTGTTCTAGTCTGAGACTAAGATGCATGGTGTGTACGGAATTAGGAATATCAAATGCACATCTCTTGTTTGCCGATAAAATAATCAAAAATTATCAATTGCACGTCATTCGTGATCGAAATTTAAATCTGTTTGCGAAATGTGACGTTGAAAATTTGTCAATAAGTAGGTCAAATCAACAAGAAATCGAGAAACATTCAGTAATCACTATCAACAATATCCACTCAAAATAATGTAATATTTGTGAACACTCGCTTGGTTGTTGTACAACAGCCGAAGCACATTTGCAACTGCATCCGAATATAACGCAGGGATTCCAAAGAAGAAGACAGGAACCATATACAATATTGATAAAGAAGTGGACGATTACACATGTTCGGTCTCGTAAAACAAGTGTCAAATTCTGTTCGGTTATGCGTCTTAATGAATCCCTTGCCAATTCCTGAACAAATAATTAAAATTTTGGATATTATTTTGATTAATTAGACGCGCGTATCTTCAAGTCACGCTTAACAAGTTGAGTCCAGACAGTTGTCAACTATCAACGAGTAATTTTTCAATACAAAAGGGATACCTTTTGGCTTGAAGTCGGCACCGACAATTTTCCAACAAATCATAGATATAATGCTAAGTGGAGTAAAAACAATGCCGCCGTGTTAATTGTTACGACATAATTATTATTGGAATAAACTTATTCCATGGCATCCAAATCGTCCTAGATCGTATATTGGAGAATATCGCTTTCAAATAAAATGTAATTTTTCAGGAAGTCAATCAAATACTTGACAATGATGGATATAGACCCATAAAACGTGAAAGCCATCCACAATATGTCAGCCCCAATAGATATAAACACGCTACGTTTAGTTCTGGATTTAGTAAGCCAGTGCAGTGCGTTTTTGACGCATTTGCATATATTTGGGGAACGTACGAATACTCGTACACAATTATAGTACATGTTAATCACAATTTAAAATGATAAAATTATTGTTGCAGTTAAATGTGTTAGTGATAGATTAGAATCCGAATCGTAGTAGCTACTGAAATGCCTATAATGTTGGTAAACCGTAATGTTACGGTAATTGAGACTGGATATAAATGCGACATGACCAAGTTGTCATGTTCACTACCATCCCTAATGTGAATATTATCCAAGATAACAATATCTACTCCGAACTGACACAGCAGCAGTCTGTATTCAATATACCATTGTGGATTATATGTATATATATATATATATATATATGTGTGTGTGTGTGCTGGGGCGGTCTAGCGGTACAGTGCTCGTCTTGGACCAGTTGGAAATGGATTCAAATCTCACCACCAGCACTAAACGCGGGCCCACGTTCGGCTTCGCTAAAATGTCCACTGGCGAAAGATGTTTCTCGTAAACCATTCAAAATAGTTAAAATTGTATATATATATATATATATATAGGACACTGAAGATAGTGACAACAAATCACAAGTAACTCGTTTTTTGGCCTTGGATAAATGTTTACCGGGTCGGCATTATATGCAATTTATCGACCTTGAACCTGGGGTACCTACTGCTGAAGAACGTGACTTGATTTTTGTTAGTCATACACATACGTTGCCATCGTCGACCAACGAAACCACTGATGAACATAACTCGGATCAAACAGGCTTATACTTAGATCCCGAATGGCTGTGTATTTTAAAACTAACCAATCATCTCATGTCTACAAACAAAGTTCCCTGCATTTTACCAGAAAAAGAAACCACTGAAAGGTAATTTCATTGTCATTCAGTTTTGCTTTTATCAATATTCAATGAATTGTTTAGTAACGAATGTTCACTTTGGAAACAAAATCACAATTTTTAAATGACTAAAATTTTAAAGATGTAGTTCAATTTGTATTAGCACTTGAATATTATTACTCATGACAAGTTGACAAAACCAATGTTTATATCCGTACTGAATATCTTTCCTTTTGTCTAGGTGCAATTTTTCTCCTACCGACGAAGAAATTAGAACAATCAATGAACCTTTCGGTGGAGAATTTAACATCCCCAATAATTTTGAACGAACTGCTCCAATCTACAAACCTGACGAGTCTAGAATACCTCATTCCAAATCCACTTCCCGAAATAATCTCATCCAGCAGTCGAATGCTGCCGCACACCAACAACAAATATTTACCAATTCTCAAACCGAATTGCTTTGTGCCATGTTGGAATTGCTCAATCCAAACGCGGCATTGTTGGGCAAGGAATCGTATAACTTAGTCGAACTGTACACCCAACTCAACAACAAAAATAACGAAGATGATGATGTAGACGAAGACGACGATGATGATCACCGTGTGGATAATAAGAAAAAGGCTTCGGCAAACAGCGAAAGCTTAAAGGTAGCCGACACGTCTGAATATGACCCCATGAATAGCACATTCGCTTCTGGTGCTGAAGTTACAACAAGTCTAGAAGTTAGTTATAATCCGGAAGAATTAATATTGGACGATAACAGTGACGATGAGGATAATTTAACCTGAAATAAAAATCATGAAGTGTTAATACTTTTTGCAAGAACTCTGTACATTATGTACAATATTTTAATTATTTTTTTATATTTTATGCAGAAAATTATGTACATTATTGTAAACTTATGTATAAAGATGTACTTTTGAGAAACTCAAAAATTTTAAAGATATGAGTGAGCATAAAAATATAAGTGAGTACAATTTCCAATAATGTATGTACAACATATGATGGGTAAATGAATTCTAAACTTTGATCGCTTCAAAAGATGATATAATAGATTGCGACTCCTGATGAATAAATTCTTCTAGGATTGCATCAAGCGATTCGAGAGGTGTCTTTTGGATGTGATTAATGCATTCTTCGATAAATACCGTGTGTTCGCTCCTGTTTTTTTTAATAAGAATATTGAATTTGTAAAAAAAATGTTCATGTAAATTAATGCGAATATATAAATTTGTGTTAAGGATAATGCGATCAATGCTTCAATGAAGTACAAAATAGGTAATGCTATCAAAATGTTTATTACAAGTCAAGAGTTCCGTACGATTACTGTGCGATAGCAAAATGTTCGTAGTAGGGATGCAAATCCTACTCCTGACTGCTAATAACCTAGTTGAAATGATGTCAATAGTCACAACCAACAAAATGATGGTAAACCAGACACAAATTTGAATGTCTATTACATTTCCTTTTTATAATGTTTTCAGGAATTCTCTCATGTTACTAAATACATAAAGCGATATAACTCTATGATTTCCCAATGGTGTTTAACCGTTAACAGCTTATAATAAATATTAAATGTAAAATCAACAACATAGTTATTGTCAATGTTGACACTAAAATGGAAACACTTTCTAACCAGGAAATTATAAAGGATCATTGCACAATCATTTAAGGTGGACGCTGGCATTCATTTAGTATATAAAGCATGAGTTTATCATATCGTTTTTATTTAAAAACTTACCACATGTTATTCTGATTGTCCTTGTATTGTTGCTCCATGTGTGCCAACATACTCAAAAGCCCAGCATCAAAAACGTAATTATATGAAGAGATCCACAATAAAAATTTGTTTCTCACTTCTGGCCAATTGTCACTTATAATGTTGGCCAAAGACGAATAAACTGAAGGCCATTTAGGTGCGTTAACACAAATACGTTTAGACCACCCGTCCACCTGACAAAGAATACAAGCTATGCATGCGGCGTTAACTGCTTGTGAGTTGCTTTTTGAATTCTGAACAACAATGCTTAGCCAATAAGCTATGCATTTAGATGCTATAAAAATAATGTTCACTTTTTTCATTGATACAAAAGTTAAGTTAGAATACTGTATCATTCTATCCTTACAATCCGAAAGTTTGGCATACAAAGTACGTAAATTGGTAATAAAAAATTTCCATTTATCCACAAAATCATTTGATTTAAATTCTGAT
This sequence comes from Cardicola forsteri, assembly GCA_025895645.1. NCBI lineage: Eukaryota > Metazoa > Platyhelminthes > Trematoda > Strigeidida > Aporocotylidae > Cardicola > Cardicola forsteri. The sequence goes on along the minus strand of JAKXYG010000291.1, from coordinate 120,863 downwards.
AATTGAGGATTGCTATTATAATTTAAAGAAACCGAATAAATGTCAATAATCCATTGAAGAAAGCCACAATCGAATAAACATCGAAAGTACGATTCGGTTACGGTGATGTGATTAATATTTAAGCCGTTATCGTAGTTTTGCAAAAATTGTATTGCCCAGTTAATTTCTCTGTGACTACAATTAAGACCACTCAGTAAAAAATCTAAGCGTAAAACACATTCAAAAATGGACCCATTTGTAGCAACAGTCAGGCAGTTTGGACGAACCTTTTTGTCAATTTTATCCAATTCACGGTTACCAAATGTATAAGAATATGGTGATGTATAATCCCGTAATGACCAAAGTTCAAACAAATTACTAAGCAACTTTAATGAAGTATGTTCCTTAAAATCTGAAGACAACTGATTTGTAGAACCAAAAATAAAATTGAGATTTAAGGGTAAAATTAAATTTTGCAATTCTGATTTATGCTCTCTACCCAGACAATGAAAATAAGAAGTACCAATTTCAAAAAGTGAAGACCAATATAAACAAGATGCTCGAAAAAACAATATCTGACTTGTCAAGTGATCTGTTTTAGATTGCTTAGACTTCCGTTTACTTTTAGCATTGTGATGTTTCGTCTTTGAAATGCGTACATCTTCAATGATTTTGTTCGAATCTTTAAAACTTTGAATAACACTTTCAACTAATTGGCTATAATTGGAATCAGCTGGTTTCTCAACAAGTAAATCTAAATGTGGCCATTGGAAAAGATCTCCCACAAAATTAATACATTGAAACATGTATGACTTTTGATCATTATAATTTGGCAGAGATATTCCATCAAAATCATCAATCAAATAACCAACAGACATTAAAGAAACCGTGGTAAAAATAAATTCAAATGAATCAGCAGCTATTTTCAAAATCAATTCCTTATTAATTTTTGCTATATTGTGAAGCTAATAAATAAATAAATAAACCAAAAATTACTTTATAAACCAATGGTAAGAGTTCATATGCTATTTTATATCGATAAATATTCAAAACGTTCTTTTCAGTATTTTCAAATAAATCATTTTGTGAACCTTCATAATCAATTAAATCTTCATCATCCTCGTCATATCCTAAAACTTCTCCTTCTTCTTTATCATCTAAACTGACTGTTCTTAAAAATATAAAAATTATACAAATGTCACATATTACTCTTTTACAGAAAAACTTTCCGAACATGTAGCTATGTCAGACCTTTCTATAATTGTATATTTTTTATTCGCAAGAACTGATCTTTCTGTCTTAAGTAAATATCCGTAAATCATAGTTAGTAAATCTGACAAAAGTTGAGGATTAAGAAATGCTGCCCTTTTATTCAATAATAAAGTCAGAAATTGAGCTTTTTGAAAATCATCATATTTTTCACAATGCTTCTGTATTAATTCTTTTTGAATAAAACATGACAAATGAAAAAATATTTCTACAAATAAAAACAATTAAACGTGATTACCACAACCAATTGTGTTTAAAGAAAAATTTTCCAATTCACTCATAAAATTAAACTGATTAATGTCAATCTCATTCTGTAACTCAAAGCTAAAATTTTAGATAAAAAACAATTACATTTTAGAAAATAATTTAGCTGCTAAAACGGTATCTCCATTTTCTTTAGCCATTTGAAATTCAACCATCTTAAAATAATTAAAACATCAATTTACCATTAATTCAATTGAATTTGGATAAAGACTTTTAACCATTAACAAAAAACTTTTACAATCATAAATGCCTATTTTTAATAAACTCGTTAGTTGATCATTAATTCGTTCGAACTCCATTTCTTTATCTGAATTTTTAATTTTAATTTCATCGCTCATAATTATTACGCGTTAAAGTTAAAATAAAATTAACAAAAAGTAAAGCGATCAAGCAATTATAAGACAAGGGCCTTGAAAAGAACAAATTATTTGACAATCTGTTTTTATTAAACAACTAATTTAAAATATTTTTATTATGTTATTTTAAAACAATAAATGTTTTTTTTTATAAATAAATATAATTTATTATTTTTAATATTAAAAAATAATATCTATTTAATAAATTTAAACTAAATGAACAAAATATTTTTCATTTAAAAATTGTTATTAAGCAATCATCTAATTAATAATTAATTAATTTTTTAATTTGGTGTAAATAATTACATGAAAGCAAACTAATTATTAATTCTATAATATAAATAAAAGTAGTTATTTGATTGACACGTTTATAGTGAAAATATATAATAGAATTATTATGACAAGTATGCAATTCCTAGTTATTTTTACATTTATAATTATTTATATATTATTATTATTATTATTATTATTATTATTATTTACATTTATAATTATAAAAACTTTTAATTTTTTTATTTACTGTAAATATATTCAGATACACTAAAACCCATATTTTCATAGTATATCCTATTCCTGTATTGTTTGTAATATATATTGTTTTATTTAAAAAAAATTAATAATTGTATAATTAACATCAAACTAAAACTTGCATAATACAGATGCAGTTAACAGTTTATAACTTTAAAAATTATATACAAAAATGCATATAAATTAAGACAAAAATAAACAAAGTACTTATTTTTAAAACGTAAACATTTGTTAACTAAGTAAACTTAATTACAAAATTTAATAAATTTTATTTTACTTACATAATAAATGCTTATTTTTTATTTATATAAAAATACAAAAAGGAACAATAAATAAAATTATTAGCAAATTTAAAACTGTAAACAGTATTCGCTCATATATATTTATACTATTTATCTATTAAATCTAAATTGATGTATTAATAAATTAAAAAATAAACACATAAAAGAAATATTTATACCATTAGTCACCAGCTTTTTTCAGAATTATTATTTTAAACGTTTTAAACCTAAAACTAGTTTTAAGCTTAAACATTATTACTCCTCGCAAAAAGTCATATCAGCTTGGAATCGATTACCTGCTTACCTAATTCAGGTTTCAGGTTTCAGGTTTGTACAAGAGTTAAATAGGAGAAAAACTCCTTTCAATACTCTGTTCAAGGTATCAAGCATCAATGAAAAATAAATAAATAAAAGATAGAAGTAAATTACAAAAGAAAATCATTAAGTAAACTTGAGAAGGTAAAATTTGTCATATGCAGATTTAAACGCCTGGAGGGAAGGGGCTAGAACGACATGCGGGGGCAGGTTATTCCATGCGGTGATAACTCTAAACGAGAAATGATGAAGTCCTAGTCGGGATTGAGCTCGCGGCTTGGAGAGCTTAAGAGGGTGTCCTCTGCGGGAATCATGGGAGAGGACAAACATGTGCTTAAGATGGGTAGAGTTTAAGAGTTTGAAAACTAGAATAAGGTCGCCCCGGAGTCTCCTATCTTTTAGTGGGAAGAGACGAAGCGCTTCCATTCGCTTGGGGTAAGGAAGACTCTTTAGGGTACGTGGGAGTCTGGTGAAGCTTCTTTGAACTTTGTCAAGTTTAACTATATCTGCTCTTAGGATAGGCGACGTTACTTAAATTCAATATTCGAGATGCGGCCTAATGTATAATTGATAAAGAAGTCGGGTACAGCTAGCTGGAATATTTCCTAAATTACGCCTAAAAAATTTCATAAGTCGATAGCAGGTTAACGATGCTCTGTTATGGTGTGACGAGAAGCTAAGGGATGAATTGAAAGTCACACCAAGATCTTTCACCGTGTCAACCGTAGAAATAGTCTGAGCACTAGGAACAATAAATCGGTTTTCTGAGGATTTTCCAAATGAGAAATGATTACATTTAGAAATATTTAGGGGAACGCATTATTCTTAGACCACTGGAAAATGTTAAGAACATCCTGTTGTAGTTGTTCGGGGTTAGAGCCCCAGATTTTAACATCATCAGCATAAAGCAGGATGTTGGATTGAACTCATTAATTTTAACTAATATTAGAAGGAACTATAGTATACATTTTTTAACATTGTGTCTAATACAACTTTACGTATTATCCTTTTTCCACATATCCTGTTTAACATTTTACAGCAAAAAATCTTAGCCATTTAATTGTTATCATTTAATTTTTTATTATTGCTTATTTTATCCAGTTTTAGCAATTTCTTAAAACTGAATATTTAATACCAAAAAGCCAGTAATCAAAGGGTCTTTAAGGAAATTATCTAGTGTATCAACCTGCACTTGGCCTGTTTATGTAGAAATTTATGACATTTCCAAATAATAATACCATTTATTAATAGTTATTATTATTTATTATTATTACAAAACCCTTTTGCTTTAAAAAATAAGCATGGGGCAATAAGATAACAATTACAGCAAAAATTAACATTAAAGTCTCGTAATTCAAAAAGAACATGAGACAAGGTTTTGGCATTAAAGATTCTGCAAATCGAAGATTGAGCTTCCTTTCGGCTTTCACTCAACACTGTCATTTGTGTAACTCTGTCATTGAGATACGCGCGATTACTTCTTTGCCGTTGTTTGCCGGAATGGCGTCCTTTTATTGTTTCCGTAGCAGTATGAATTTTTTACAGAGGCCAGGTTGCTAATCTTGCGCTCGAACCCTCATCCTTTATCCAGGCTTGGGACTGGCTAGATTGAATCATTTCTGATCTAATCTAGGCGGAGTTATTAATAGTTAACTTAAGTTTAATTTATTTAACATAATTGTTTAACTTCTTTAAACAAATGTCAATTATTTTTTTATATTAAAACAGTCATAAATCAAAATTATTATCGACCAATTGTATAATTTTAATTTTCATTCAAAAAAAATATTAAAAATTTTTTATTTAATAATTATTTTAAAATTCTGTGTAAATAATAAATTATTATAATTTATATAATTTAAAAAATATTAACTACTTTTTTATAATTTTACCCTTTATTTACTAAACTACTGGAGCTCTGTTAAAATCTTTTTTCCGCAGGGGGTTGAAAACAGTTTTGCGGAAGTAATTGTTTAAATTTTAAACAGTCAGCCTTGCAGGCTTTAAAAACAATTTTAAAAATTTATTTGTTGTATAAATTCTAGAGTAAAGCATATATAGGTTACGCAAAAAGTTGTAAAAGAATTATTTAAATTGAATTTATTTATTAAAATGTACATTATAATGGTGTTTGTATTTTTTAATAATTCAAAAAGTACATAAAAGTTGAATAGTATAATAAGTACGTGGACGTTGTTAATGATCAAATCCAGTACTTGTTAATAAGTGATACATAGTTTTTAGTTGTTTGCCCACAATATAGCGGTACAGCGCTCGAATTCGGACCTTGGTGGACATGGTTCGAATCCTATCGCCGGCACTAAAATGCGGGCCCACGTTTGGCTTCGCTAAAATGTCCACTGCTGAAAGATGTTTCTCGTGCAAACATTCAAAGTAACAAACATAAAACATAAAAAAACCAAGCAAACTGAAACCAGCATTTTTTTAAACCATGTTAAAACAATATCAATTTAATATAATTATACAAGCTACAGTATTTAAACAAACAAATGAATACTATTTATAAATAACAAAATGTGTTATTTATTTACTTAAAGAAAAGAAATAATAATTATAATAACTAATAATACTTAATTAAATGATCATGACTAAAAATATTAAAAATTGAATTACTAGGTTTTTTGTAATAAAATTTTATAAATCAAACTTGATCACAATACTTGATTATACAACTCAGTTGATATTGTAAATCTACATATTTAATACTTAACTTTAATATATTTTGTCTACCTAAACTTACAGGTTACAGGTTGATACACGAGTTGAGTAGGAGTAAAACTCCTTTTAATACCCCGGTTCTATTTATCGATGATATCAGTAAGATTTAGGGCGAAATATGAAATAGATGGTGAGGTAAAGGGGAATTAGTTACAGAAAAAAATTTGAAATCAAGATAAAATCAAGGTAAATAGTGGAAATTAACAATTATAGAAAACGAGTCAAAATTAGAAATATGCTAAAGTAATAATAAAACAAGTTACGCATTACAATGCAAAAACACTGCAATAATCTTCAAAAAAGAAGAAAAGAGAAAATGATTAATAACATTCCAATAGACGTGTAGCGTGACGCGCTCCTCACCTCGCGAGAAGAATCAAACCAACCAAAATGAACATTTATTGGTTATATACTAAATATTTATAATTAATAAGTAGTATATGTAATTATTTTTTGTGTTAATTGTGTTTAGTTAGCAATTATTTATATATATTTTTAATATAAATTATGATTATGATTATTATTATTATTATTATTATTATGGTTATTGGCTTAGATACTTTAGTAGAAGTAGCTTTTAGCACGAAAAATATGTATAATTATAAAATACAATACAATAAGTAGTATGTAACATCACTCCAGAAAAATAAACAAAATTAAATTAAATTACATAGACCAAAATAGCTCAAAATTAACGTAGATTCAAAAGTCATGTGCAATATGATATACTTGAAGTGTCGATGAATGTCATTGTAAGGAATACCCAATGATCGGTTAATAATGGTAATACATTTTTTTAACTTTATAAAATCTTTTCTTTTTGGTCTCGGAAATATTATGGGGGAGCAATATAATATTATTGGATAAAATGTAGCTTTAAAATACGTATTAATAACATGTAGATAAAAAAGAAGGTTTCTTAACCGTCTTATGTAGTAACATAAACCCCGAATTTTTGTAAACAAATAGTCGATGTGATCAGACTAGGTAAGTTTGTTATTCAGTAAAACACTAAGATATTTAAAGCTATCACAAGTATCAATTTTCACATTTTTAATAGAAACCTTTGGATCAAGTTGAGTTAATTGTGTTGAAGGTTTGTATGAACTAAAATTAATTACTTTACATTTTATAGGATTTAATTTTAGACTATGCTTTGTTGACCAATCTACTAATTCACCAATTGACTCCAGGAACTGCACGTTATCTTCGGATGAGGAGATAGCTTTACATAAAACCATATTATCTGCATATTTGAAAAGTACAGCGGACTCTTTTGGTCGGAAAACGTCCATGTATAAAAAAAAGGAGATAGGACCGTATCTTGTGGAACACTTTTATTATTATTATTATTATTATTACTATTATTATTAAGCTTTAATATCTCAGTAGAGATACATTCAGCGTAAAATACATTTTTACCATCAATATAAAAAAAGTAGTAGTACAAATAATGGGATCAAAATGAATTAGAATGTCATATGTTAATGAATATAAATATAGTCTATATAGTATGCATGTGATTTTTAAAAAAATATTCAAAATTGCTATACATAGAATGAGTAGATTGTTTACACCCAATGTGGGTGTATTGTGTTCTGTTTTCAAAATAAATGGTTAGTCATTTGATTGTGTGATTGGGAGCATTGGATTCAATAAGACCCTTAAGCAGTTTGCTTCTGCATATGCTATCAAATGCGGCTTTATAATCAACAAACAAACAGCTTACAAAACCTTTTTTATTGTCAAGTGATTTTGCAACATAATTTACCAATTTAATGTAGAACTATTTTGTACGCAAATTGACATGGATCATTACTTGCTTTGAATGTAGTACTTAGTTCATACAAAATCAATTTCTCAGTCAACTTTAACAGTACTGAAGTACATGAAATTGGTCGAAAATATTCTACTTTTTTGTTGTTTGTTTTTTGGGACTAGAACAATTTTGAAAGTTCTTCACGATTTTGCGATTCTGTCTCTGTTATTAAGTAACTAAGATTATTTTAAAAAACATTTTCACGCTCGGATCGACTTGCTAATGGTAGGATATACGTATTAATAACAACAATACTTTTATAATGAGATAAAAATGGACACTTACAATTTACACCCAAGTTTTCAATACCAAATTGTGAAAAGTCAAATGATATGCTGGAGTTAAAAAAATTTTTTTATGTAAGTGACCAGATCACTACCACGTGTTTTAACTCTGCTGCTTCTGTCGAAGCGATGTGTAGTAACTTCATTAATTTATATTATATTATTGTAAATGTATTTATTAAGCGACGATTCTTGAATAAATAAGAAACTACTGTTTTGATGTAGCCTCTTGTTTTAAAGTAGTTTCAAGTGATTTATTTTGTCAAATAATGACTGTACATTCATTGATAGCACTAACGGCAACGTCATTTTCTTTATAAGAATGTTTTTAAAGGCTATTGATAATCAGAGTAATGACATTTCCTTTTCTTTGTTTTAATATTTGATTGTTTATATATATATATATATATATATAGGAATATTTAATTGTACATTCGATATTATCGTTTTTTGTTAAAGTACAAATGTTCTATTAAAGTGAATTTTTTGAAAAGAAATTATAATTGTTATAAATTAATTAAAATATTGTTGTATATTTTAAATATTTTCAAGTAAAAAATATATTGCTAATCACTCTAGTAATATAATTGTAAGTACATTTTGTAATTTTCCAATGTTTTTAAAAATGTAGCGCAACCGTTTGACGGCCAGGCAATTATCCTCTCTTCTATAAAAGTATACTACACAAATGCGTTGAGTTTGCCTAACAAATTATCTGAACTGCACGATCTAGTTGGCGCAACCTTTCCACTTATTATAGGGATTACAGAAATTTGGTTTACAAATGACATACTAGACAATAAAATACTTCTAGCAGAATATAGCGTAGCTAGACAAGACTCGTGTAAGGTCAATTGTGGAGGATATTTTTTTTGTCCGTGATAACATACCATATTTTATTGTGCCCTCGGATAGAAGCACTCATCAGGGTGGGCATGATTTTTTCCATCTGGCATTAGATTCTCTTACTATTTACTCCCTATTCTACCGACCTCCCTTATTGTCAAAAGCCTCCAGTTAGGCTATTATATCAGAACTCAAATATTATCTTTCTTTTTCCTACAAACGTTGCATCCTAATGGAAGATTTCAATTGCCTTTCCCTTAATTGACGCTCTTTTCCCGGTTCATCAAGCATGCTCTCACACAGCATGTACTATCTTCCACTAGATATGGACTTAGTTCCTTTTCTTCCTGTATTGATTTTGTCTTTACCAAGAAATCCTCTTCCATTGATTCTATCTCATATTTGCTTCCTCGAGGAAAGAGTGATCACATCCTCTTGTCCTTTGAAGTATTTCTCTCTTATTATAGCTCCAGCAGTAAACTAGACAATTTGCACCTATCTCTGATTTTAAAAAAGCTGATTTTGGAAAACTTTGTTAATTCCTCTTATCGGTCAACTGGGACCTCTTATATAACAATAACTTAGAACAAGCTTATTAATACTTTGTAGAATTAATCAAGAAAGGTATCAACACGTTCGTTCCATTTGAGATTCCCTCCCATAGCAAACCTAAGCTTCCAAGGAAAATTGTCCGTTTAATTCAGAAAAGGAACAGGTTTTTCTATCTTTGGAAATATACTAAGCTCCTTTGCTTCTACTATAATTATATTTCAACCAGGAACCAATACTTCAGACCAATTAAGTCACATAGGGATTTCGTGATGCATAAACTTCTAAAAAAAGCTAAAGACAATAAGAGTATTATATTTAAGCTTATCAAGGACAGAAAAACTTCTGAAATCTCATTACCTTATCTGAAAAATGACAAGGGTTTATTATACTAACTAGACCACAAACAACAGTTTTAGAGATTATTGCCTGAAATTTGCCCTCCCCGATACCAGGACTCAGATCACTTAATAAGTCCTTTTATTCCGAATACTCAAGCAGTTCTTAGTTAACTCGTTTAGCTCTCTCCCTCTCCTCAAACTCTGGCCTTCTTGCACTCATCTGGAAGTCGGCATTTATTAGGCCAATATACAAATTGGGCACTAAATTTATTCCAGATAGCTATAGACTGATTAGTATTCTATTAACCCCAAGTAAAATAATGGAGAGGTTAATTAGGACCCATTTGTTAGATTTCATCATTAAGTTTAATACAATTAGCTCAGCCCAACATGGTTTTATGCCTCACAGGTTCTCTCACTAATTTCATAACATGTACAGATAGCATTAAAAGCATACTAGATTCAAGGTTATCATCGACTTTGCAAAAGCGTTTGCAAAGTACCTCAAGATCTACTTTTAAATAAGTTAAAATCTTTTGGCATCACTGGTCCAATCTACATCTGCATTTCACACGTCCTTTCTAATCGCTCTTTTAGAGTCCAACTTAGAACAGACCTATCCCTTAATGGTCAAATCAGTTCAGGTGCGCCCCAAGAGTCGGTATTAGGGCCTTTACTGTTTATCATTTTCATCAACAATTTACCCGTAGTAGTTCAATCCAACATACTGCTTTATGCAGACAATGTTACAATCTGACGTTCTAATCCTTGAATTATTGCAGGTTGACATTTCCAATATCTATGGCTGGACTGTCAAAAACTCTCTCCCACTAAACTCTACTAAGTACAAACACACCTTTTGGTAAACTATCCAGGAATGTCTTTACAATGTCCCATCCTGATTTTCAACCGATAGAATCGGTTAAATCTATAAAGGATCTAGGAGTTTTGGTGGACTCTGCACCCAAGTTCACAGGACATCATACTAGAGCAATTCAAACTTGCTATCGGCTATCTAAATTCTTCAAAAGGAATCTAGGTAGCCTATCCCTGGGATGTGTTCGTCTGGAATATTCTGCTCGGGTTACTACACCAATTCTTAAATCTGACATACACAGTCTCCAAAAGGTGCAAAGGGCTATCTCCAAATTGCCCTACCAAGATAGGCTGCATTCTCTAAAATTGTTTCCCTTATGCGATAGAAGGCCTCGGAATGATCTTATTTTGGTATATCAATTTTTATCATCTGGATCCTTCCGTCCTTTCTTTATATTAGCCAAGAATTCTTGCAGGGATCATAATCTCAAATTGAATAAACCCAGAGTACATTCCAAGTTGAGACTTCATCACTTATCCCAGAGAGTTATCAACACCTAGAACAATCTATCTTCAAAGATGATTAATGCCCAATCTGTTATGTAATTTAAGGCTGCATATGATCTCTACGCCTTCTCTAACTTCAAATAATTTTTTACATTATATCCTCTAGGTGTATTGATGTTTCATTTATTTTTTGTTTAATTTTCGTTTTCTCTTAGCACGATAATAACACAATTGAAGAATATATAGTTAAATTATATCTGCAATGATTGTATTATCAATAGGTATATATATATATATATATATAAATAAACAAAACCTTTATTAATAAAAAAAATTTTCACCATTAAACTGAAAATAAATTGTACAATGTATATATATATCTGCACACCACCCAAACTAATGCATACATGGATAAAGCAACCAAATCTATTAAATAGTTGTACATAACTTGAAGGGGTGACTAATACAACTTTAATATAATTATAAAACGTTTTTAATTTATTTAAAAACAAAAACTTAATCAACTTAATGTATGAAGTCGATTTCTTTCACATTAAATAAATGTTCACATTTTTATAGTGTTTTTTTTATTTTGAACGTTTACAACTTAACTGACGTATTTATGTTCATTTTTTTAACAAAACAATGATGAATTTGACTTATTAAAAACACTAATAAAGTAATAATGCATTAACAAAAAATGTTCAAATTATAGCAAATATGTGACAAAATTGTTTATTAAATAATAATAATAATTTTTCAAAGTAAAAAGTAGCATATATATTATTTAAAAAATCCTTTCGTTTTAAAAATATACATGGGATTGTGTCGAACCCAGTCATCGGAAGAAATGCTATAATCCTGAGGATTTGAGTAATGCTTATAAAGTCTCAATTTCCAATGATGGTGATATTCCTGACTGTTAATCCTCCACGTGGTGCATCCTGGACTAGGTGCCCCTAGGCATCTAGACTAATAACATCAGAGTCCGAGTGCACAGCGGTATAACTGGGCTTCCGCTACAGCGGGTGGATGCAAACATACACCCAGGATACTTAAAAGGTATCTAAAGGTATACGCATATCATATGTAGCCCTTGGGCTAAGGGAGATAACCCTGACAAAATATCAGGCGGCTTCGTCAATCTTTGCGAACAGTGGCGACGTCACAAGGATGCCATCTACCAGCCAAGAAACTCTGTTATTCTAACACGTTAATGTTACGCTTATCAAACCATCAAAGTCGATCGTTTGCTATGTTGTATAAATATGGGAAATAATAAAGAAGTGACCACGTCACCAACCAAAATGAATGAATGGATGAGTCATTGGAATCATGCTACTTTTACTTCTTTGCCGTACTTTAATGAAATGTTGATCTCAATCCATAGCTCGTACTAATAGGCAACTCTATGAATGTTGTTCCTATACCAGATCGAGTAAAGCACTGCCATCAAAAACCATACGTCGTACTTGTCCAAATTACAAACTCCCAAAAACACAATAAGTAACATCAATTGACAGCTAAGGGATACCACTTAAATACCGTGTACTTAAAAACACACCCAAGTAGAACTTAAACTAAAAACAAGTACGTTGTAGAATTAGTGCTAATGACCCCGAAAATTTATGTAATACTTGCAAAAGTCCCAATTTTCAATTGTGATATTCCTGACTGTTACCTCTACGTAACGCATTTTGGACTAGGTTTATCTAGGCGCCTAGACTAACACTGCAGGGACCGAAAGTACAGCGATATAATTAGGCTTCGCTTTTGGCGAATGGATGCAAGCATATGCCTAGGGTGGACAGTCGGTTTAGAAAGATAACCCTGACATAAAATCAGGAAGCCTTGTCAATCTTTGCGAACAGTGGCGACGCCAAAAGATTGCAGTCCATTATCCTACGTATGTCATTGTAATCAATCGTTTAATGTGTCGTACAAACGTAGAAATACTGAAGAGGTGACCACATTGCCAACTAAAATAGATGAATACGTTTCACTATCCAAACAACTGTATCCACCTGCACAACACACCAAATTACTATTCCATCTTCATCTTTCTACAACTGACAATATACGCATTAATTAAATTCCAACAAAATTCAATTTATATACCCACTCGCTTACAAAACAAATACACACAAAGATCATCATTTATTTTATGCAAATAGCATTATTGTTCATAAAAATAACTTACAACCAAAATGCAAATTTGTGTATATATTTATATATAAAATAGGCATAAACAACATTTTGTGAATACACGGTGCTCGCTCATACCTTATGAAAAAAGAACTTTGAATAAAGTCAAACTAATCAAGTCATGTAGAAACATTTTTTAGAAAAACGAAAAATGTACACGGAAAAACGGCACCAAACTTGTTCCGCTGCTGCACAACTGCACAATAACGACCGATAGGACTTCACAATACAAATTAAGCAAACATCAAGTAACCTTGATAGATATACAATATGTGCAAGTAGAATGGGATAAAAAATCTGATTACATTTTTGGCCAAAAAAAGTAATACACAATTATGCAATTATAAACAATTTGCCCAAAACTTCTTATAATAAAAAGAAATAAATTAATCTATCATGCTTGCATGTAAATATTGTTTACAAATTAGTCAAATTCTTTTTAAAAGCTTAAATACAATAAACGATAAATTTGTTTAAAAACCAAAACAACGCGTGTGTGTGTGTGAGAGAAAGAGGGGGGGAGGGGAGAATAAACAAAATTTTGGCAGAAACGTGGAAGACACTGTTTGGAAGTAGGAGGTGGGCGGCGTTTAAATGAAAATCATCACATCGTCTTCGGAATGAACGAAGCCATTGGTAGGAGCTGCACAGGTCAATGTTTTGTTTCGTTGTTCGTTTTTGAACGCGTTCAGTCGCTTGCGAGCTTCGGACCGAGCCAACAGTTCTTTTTGTTTTGAAACGCTTTTGCGCGGAGTGCACTACAAAATGACGACAACAATTGATTGACGGTTGTGATGACAAAAGAAAGTGCAAACAAGGCAAAAGTCGAAACTCATTCATTTCATTCATTTTGGTTAGTGACGTGGTCACCTCTTTATTATTTCCTATATTTATACGACATGTAGAACGATCGATTTCGATGACTTGACAAGCGTAGACAAACGTGGAAGAATAACAAAGTTTCTTGGCTGGTAGACGGCATCCTTGTGACGTCGCCACTGTTCACAAAGATTGACAAGGCCGCCTGACTTTTTATCAGGGTTATCTCCCTTAGCCCAAGGGCCACATATGATATACGTATACATTTAGATACCTTTTAAGTATCCTGGGTGTATGTTCGCACCCACCCGCTGTAGCGGAAGCCCAGTTATACCGCTGTACACTCGGACCCTGCTATTATTAATCTAGATGCCTGTTGGCACCTTGTCCAGGATGCACCACGTGGAGGACTAACAGTCAGGATATCACCATCATTGGAAATTGAGACTTTATAAGCATTACTCAAATCCTCAGGATCATTAGCAAAAGTCGAAACTGTTACGACAATAACAACAACAATAATGGCTTTTGTGTCTAAATCCCAACTTCAATCGACACTTTGACAACTCCGGCGTCTTGACAATGGACACAAGTTAAAACACAACCCTTTTTATCGACCAAATCATGTTGTGCTGGTGGGTGGTGGCCATAGCGTTGGATGGTCAGAATTTGACCAAAAAACGCACTTTTCTGCGAATAAGTGATTGACGAAGTGTCATGATAGAAGGCCTCCTTTTGGAAAGTCAAAAACGCATCACGATGCCCATCTACTTTCGGATAGAACATTCTAGCCCCCCCCAAGTAGATTAGATGTAATTTTGGTACAAATTGCACCAATGATAGCACCTGCCAATAACGGTAAATTTATCTTGATTAAATGTCAAATTTCCATTCAAACAACATGCATTCCATATATGCAAAATTAATCGTAAGTTTTAACCAGTTAATTCCATGTTTATACAGAAATATAATATGTCTAACACATTTGTAACATTCGGTAAAGTAAACATTTCATGTAACAAAAATAAACACATACTTGTATAGAAGTAATCATACACACGAATACACTTCACATTAGTTATGCTCTCAATAATAGCAAACATTGCACAATGACTAATCAAGTGTTTCAAGTCTGTATGCAATTCGTATATATCAAAATTTATGAACGATTTGAATAGAATATAACCACGATTACTATTTAATATTAATTATCCAATCAAAAATCAATAGATTGACTTGATTACACATTAATATTAAAACAAAATGAAATAGTCATTTCAGTCAAGTATAAAAATGCACCGGCGTAGTCTAACGCTACAGCGCTTGACTTGGACCTGCGTGAGCATGGGGGTTCGAATCCCACCACCGGCCCACGAAATGCGGGTCCACGTTTGGCTTCGCTAAAATGTCCACTACTGAAACAAACAAAATAATACTAATAAGCGTATAGATTGGTATAATATTTAAGATGTAAATTTTAATTTATTTACTTCAAATAAAAAGTAGTAAAGTTAAAAATAACAGATTTGTTTTAAACAAAGCATTTTATTTGGAAATTTAAATAAAATTCATAGTGAGTAAGTATACAAAAAAAGTAATAATTGGCCAATTCGGGCAACACGCAATTAAGACTAATTATACAATGTCGATATTAATAATAGATAAATGGATGAATAAGTGAAGGAAAATTAACAAAGGCAGCTATTAAATGAATCAAGGTGAAACAATTTTTAAAAAGATAAAGTGCAAAAAGTAAGTAATAAATATATACACAATAAATATATACAAATTGCATATGGTACTTACACACAAAACACACAATTGAAGCAAGCAATTTGTCTATGCCCTTTCATAATTAGTTATCTTCTATTTTAATCTCATCTTTCAGTGCCGAAGTGGCCTAGCGGTACAGCGCTCGACTTGGACCTGCGTGAGCATGGGGGTTCGAATTCCACCACCGGCCCACGAAATGCGGGTCCATGTTTGGCTTCGCTAAAATGTCCCCACTGCTGAAAGGCATGTTTCTCGCAAAACATTCAGTGGCAAACATGAATAATAATAATAGTCAAAATGTTCCAACCCACCATTTTCTTCGACTGAACATTGACTGATTCCATTCCGTTGGTTATCACATCACAATCAGGCATGCCATTACCAACTACAGTCGAATTGCTGCTATCCGTCAAAAGCTTCCAGTGGTTCAAGCGTAGCTCGTTGACCCGGCCAAACAAATTGCGAATATCGTCGACCTGAAGCGAAATCATTGCCCAAAATCCTTCCAAATCGCTAACAAGCGTAATCAAAACCGACTTTGAATGCTCTGTTTCGGAAGTAAGAAGAGCGCCACGATTCGACTCTTCCCACAGCAAATTTTCGTGACACAAACCGCGGAATTGGACAAACTTGTCGGAAACCAACAATTTGGCCTTGCCACATGCGGTACGCAACAAACCGGCCACTGGAAACGAATTATATATATATATATATATATATATATATCGACGACAAAGCAGTCAAAAAACATCCACTTGCACACACCCAACTCAGAAATGCACGAACGACCTAGGTAAGCATAGGTTCAATAAATGCGGGCCTACGTTCTCTTTCGCTAAAATTTCCACTGCTGAAAAATGCATTTTCCGTAAAACATTTAAAGTTGTAAAATTAAATAATAATGCTCCATGTCATACGTCCATAAAGGTAACGTCATATTTATCTAGGTTCACTTTGTTTGTTTTATATTTACATTTAGACAGTAGATGGGCTAAAATTGAAAAAGCTTTCTTTCACCCAATTATCACCTAATAGCCCGGACATCAATGATATCAAAAAACATTTTTAGTATGCTAAAGCGTAACATTAATAGGTATACTGAAATTGAGGATTTATGTGAACGCATTCGGTTTGTTGTTCAATATAAGATAAAACAGGAATATATCAACACTCTCATCGACAGCATTCCAAAAACCCTGGATTAGGTTGTTTAAAAAAAGGCGATCACATAGATTATTGAATTTTTTTAACTTTGTATTGTCTTTAATTATTTGGTAACTGAAAAAAAATGCATGTGATCTGTTTTTTATTAATACTTGGCGATATAAATCATTAATTATTTTACTCCATTTTTGATTTTGCAACAATCGATGTTTTATGCAATTTTTTATTACTTACAATATATATATATATTGTAAGTAATAAAAAAATATATAGTTTTGTTTAATTATTATATAGTCTTGTATATTTTATAATTGAACTGACGTGTACAAACACTATGTAGTTTCTAGATGTTTTAGTCAAATAAACTCTTTTTACGGTAATTGTTGTGATGGCTGTATATATATATATATATATATATATATATATAATTGCAAAAACTCATCAGCTATAAAAAGCATAAGTAACAAGATTGTTCCATGTAATTGTACTTTAAATTTGTGGCATTACAATTCCCGAAAATCAAAAATTTAGCTTACTTTCGGCTATCATTGAAATCATTTTTCCACTTATAACCCGTGGTTTGTCATCTTGTAAATTTTAAAGTAATACTTGAGGTTGCCAACCTTACTCTCCAACTATCTCTCCTTGTCAACTAGCATCGAATGGAGTACAAAACCAATTACATCATCGGATTGCCATATGGATAATATGTTTAAAATTGTAGTATTGTTGGCCTAGTCCAAGTGTAGATAGGAGAAGACAGTGGAAACAGTCCTCATTCACGCCAATTTGTGATTTGCTTAAACACTTGTCTAAAATATACTTCTATGGATCATGCACATTCAATGTAGACAACTACAGCTTTTATTCATGATGCCCGAAGTGGCACAATTGCACGAGCCCCCTTGCTGCTTAAGTAGATACAAATTCCAATCTGACGCCACACTTCTAAACTCCCATTCTCGACTGTGCTAATTGTCCACTGACTGGAAAATGTTACCGAGAAAACATTGAAGTAATTTAGTAATCAAACGAATGTGACACTTCTAATAGAAACTCTTGAAAACCCATTAATAATTATACCGATACATCAACTTAAACTAGAAAAAAGACATTATATCATTCATTAACAAGACAAACTATATCAACACTATGACACAAAATATACATTACGTAACACGATCTAATAAAGAAGCCTCATCACACAATCAACAACAAATGATGCACCAACCTTCGTCGTCTAAAAAATCATTGTTGTTTTTCAGGTCCAATTCGGTGGCATTAATCAATTCGACAAGTTCGGCCTCCGTTTGATCAACTTGCGCCAAATAATGACGGCCGTCTACCTTCAATTCGACTTCATCCATTGCGTCGCCGTTGCAGTTGCCATTGACACCACGATCACGATCATCATTATTCTTCAAAACCATCGACTCCAGTTCTACTGCGGGTTCGGCAAGGATAGAAACACTTTTGATCGATTCATCAATCACTGGTTCTGGCTGCTTCTGACTGATTGAACCTGTTTTCAAAATACCATTTAAACAAGTGGAATTTTGTTGGTTATAAATAAAATAAAATAGAATCGTGTGGAGCTATGCATATATATATATATATATACGCAAAAAATTACGAACGGAAAACACTGATGCAATTGTGTCAACAAATAGCATATTCAAAATGCATATACGCGCGCACAGACTATGTCATTTAAAAATTGTTTAAAAAAAATACTAGATGTAACGATAAAACAACGTTTCAAAACAATTGCAATTAGAAAACCCCGATTGTGTGTTTTGACCTATAATAGAACTCGAAATTCATGTTTGTATAGAATAACAACAACAACAGATACATTCAAATGTCACACCCCAGTTGGAATGCAAAATTTTATGGAAACGTTGTCATCGCAGTTGCAATGCAGTTCAAAAAGAAGTATAACACAATGAAAAATGTGTAATTTGACACACATACACATCTACATAAAATGTATTACGCACATAATAATCATAATGATGATGATAATAAAAGCTACCATTTGGAAATTTAAAACACATAAAAAATAATCCATCTTTGGTAAACATCTAAATCACTCATTTTTCGACTAAAACAAAAATTAATTGAATAAAATTGAACCCACGACAAAAAATCGAATTGACATATAAAGTGCTCCAAAATTTGGAATAATTATCTGGTTCACGGAATAGAGCACGGCATTCTGTAATCTTAAAATCATCTCAACCAACTGACGGTACAATTGGATCTCTACAAACCAAAATTCCCAACTAGGAAGAGGTCCTGTTTTCTTTTTTTAACCTAACATAACACAAGCTGGTGCCAGAGCCATCTCTTATATTAATTTCAAGTTGGAAAAGCTTTACGAATTACCCCCTTCCATATGGTTCATCCTGGACTAGGTGCCAACAGGCATCTAGACTAGTAACAGCAGTGACCGAGTGCACAGCGGTATAACTGAGCTTTCACTGGATTCCCGTTTAGTGAATAGCTCCTAGCATACACCTAAAATACTTAAAAGGTATCTCAAGGTAACTATTTACCATATGTAGCCGTTAGACTTGTGGATCTTATATTAATTTCAAGTTGGAATAGCTTTACGAATTACCCTACGAAAAGGTTGTCGGATACGAATTAAACTTGGAAAGATAGATAAAATTGGTTAGAACACCGCTTCCTTGCGACGATGCCAGCGTTTACAGGAATTGGCGAGGCGATCTTCCAATAGAGTTGACGGATTCACAAACCAAACCGGCTACATATAGCAAGTGGATACCTTGAGATATATTTTATGCTAGCACCCCATTCACTGAACGGGAATTCGGTAAAAGCCCAGTTACACAACTGTGCATTCGGTTCCTGCTGTTAATAGTCTAGATGCCTGTTGGTACTTGGAGGAGAAACAGTCGGGAAATCGAGACTTTATAAGCATTGACTCAAATCAGAATTTACTTGAAACCTGTCAGGGTAAATTATCTTAGCCAAGCCGGTTTTATATTTTTAAGGATCTTAGATATACGATAGCACCCAGTTATATAGCTGTACACTCAGTCCCTGTTGTGTTTGTTCATTCAGTGTAAATGTTAATGTTTTTGCAGATTTTTGGTAATTTGGACTACTCTAAGCAATAATAACCGGTAGAGGATACTTATCCCCGATAATAACGAGTCCCTGCTGTGTTCATCTAGGTGTCCCGATGCACCACGTAGAGGAAGAGTCAGGAATATTGCCATTATTGGAATTTGAGGTACTTTGTAAGCATTAATCAAGTCCTCGGGATCATTAGCAACCCCCCCCAGTTAAACTACTAAACACCGCCATGATACTTGTCAATAAAACGAATTATTCATTTCAACAGCACCCATTTCAACTTTGTGACATCGCGTTTAGAATAATAAATTATGTACAAACACCCAGCAGTGCACATAACGTTGAACAGTGATGAAACACAACTATATATGTGTAACTTTTAAATTTTACTCAATTAACATAGCACAAAGACAGAAATGCATATATTCAATTCATTAAGCACTTCCATTTACACAAGAACAATCGAATTCTGATTCATTAAATATTCCGGGTCAAGTACGAAGTCACTATGAAGTGGTAACAATTGAAACCATCCATTGTGTTTATTGGTCCAACCCTAGCACGTTACTAGTAACCTGGTTGAAAAAGTGAATGAACAAACTACACATTTTAAGTAGACAATAGAACAAGGTGGTGTATTATTTCATTCAAGTTATTTTTCTACTGCTTAATAATAACAACAATAATAATAATATACCTAAATGCTTCATAAAATATACTGTATGTACTTCATTTGTATATCGATCGAACACTTGAAATATACCTGTCATATTACGAGTGCAACACTTTGTCATAATCATAATAATAAAATTAAAATGATGCAAATGTACCAACGTTTTTTAATTAAAAAACCGTTACATTTAAAATTTAATTTTGACAAAATGCAAATTTAACAAACGAAATAATAGTAAAAACGATACCATTATTTCATTTTTAATTATACTTAAACCTAGGTTATATAATGCCCACTATATGTATTTGCATTTTGGGGATACTAATCATCCTGACGATTTGAGTAATGCTTACAAAGTCTCAATTCCTAATGATGGTAATATACCTAACTGTTCTCCCCTCCATGTGGTTCATCCTGGACTAGGTGCCAACAGGCATCTAGACTAGTAACAGCAGGGACCGAGTGCACAGCGGTATAACTGAGCTTTCACTGGATTCCCGTTTAGTGAATGGCTCCTAGCATACACCTAAGATACTTAAAAGGTATCTCAAGGTAACTATTTACCATATGTAGCCGGTTAGACTTGTGGATCTGTGAACAGGCATCAACCCTAAAGAAGATCACTTCGTCAATTCCTGTGAACACTGGCGTCGTCGCTAGGACGTGGTCTTCTATCCAAAAAACCTTTTTTATCCTTCCAAGTTCAGTTCGCATCCGACAACCTTTTCGTATGGGATTTTGAGAAGCTATTGAAACGTGGAATTAATGTTAAAAAAGAAAACGATTTGAGGTTCTATTATAAGTAGTCACTGTTTAAGAATAAAAATTATTGTATTAAAAATACTTTGAACTGCTTAAAAACGGTGCTTCAATGAAAATAAATTACAACATCAGGGTATAGAATCAGGAAAACTTTATATGCATCACTTAAATTCTCACAAACCATTAGTAATCCATTACATATATATATATATATATATATATATATATATATATATATATATAGAGAGAGAGAGAGAGTTCTCAGAAACACACTACATACTGTTAATAAATTTTCTAAAAAGGTTCTGCAACAAACAGTATTTATACTTTAATACATAAAAATAAATCATTACTTTATTGAACAAAAGTACAATGTACATCCACATTTGCCAATGAAAACAACAACATAAAACAATAGGCATCTATGGCTGTGTTTAGAGTGTAGTTAAACACAACTGAACTATTTTATTTTTAAAAAAAACAATTATTTGTAATCGATACAGTTCCTTTATCCTAAATAAAAAATTTAATTCGCTAATTGAATTGTTAAAAATGATCTATTTAATTTAATAACAAAATTAATTTCATTTGAATTTAAATAAATTAAATGTTGCTTCTGTTATAACGCAAGTTCACACACACACCCCAAAAAAAACCCACTAGAACCTGGCAGTCATTCGATTAAAAAAGGCTCAACTTTTGATAATCGGACTGATAAACCGAATTTTTTGGCCTATATTAAATTAACTTTTAATTTCAATGTAATGAAAACACTCACGCACTACAAAGAGATCTAAAAAAATCTAAAGCTTATAGGAAAAAGCAGGAAAACTTACCTTGATATGAAAGCTGAAACGAATCAATACAAATTGTCATGTTTACCATACTTATCCAGAATATTAACAAACGTATCAAAGTAGGAATCATTCTACCTACGCATTTATTTGAACAAATTTGGACATCCTATAGCACCCTATAACTGTGCCTTACAATGACTCATTCCAAGTATAATAATTTTGAATCACAAGTTTACCGTTGCAATTATATTTATATTCATTATCATATGACATTCTATTTCATTTTGTTCCAATTATTTGTACTACTACTTAATAATAATAATAATAATAATAATAGTTTGCGTTTTTGACTAAGTCTCATTTTAACATTTCAATAATTTTTCGAAACGGGACGTCCCATTTAGACATATTGGCTAAATTGAAATTGCTTAGAGTCAATTGCACCACCGGACCAAACCCGCCCACAACACGGAAGTGAAATTCTTATCAATGAACCACTAATTCTCATTTTGTGCTTTTTACTTTTCCTTAAAAAAAGTCAACATTGTTTGACGCTTCATTTTGCAAACAAACCAAATTCTTCATTTATTTTTTCAATTAAAAACCTTGATATTGGTAAAGAAATATGCTACCGCATAGAAGTTAAATTCAAACAAATTACTATTATTATTATTATTATTATCGAAAATTGATTAAACTGTCGCCTAATTATTCTAATTAATATTGAATTTGTAATTAGGTTAATGTTTATGTATCTTAGCGTTCGTTTAACGAAATTAAGCACATGGATTAATAATAATAATAATAAATCAATGATTCCAATTTCCAATAATTACATTTATATAAATATCTAAAAAAAAAATTAAATCGAAATCATTCCATTTCCAATGAACTCTTTCAAAGAATAGATGATGTATTTGATTGTTAACCAAGAACTTATGTAATCACAAAATGATCAACTAAAGCTAAAAAACATTTGACATTTAAATTAACTCCGGCCCAATATCTTACACCACAACAATTCATTATTTCTACATTTGTACTGCATACTAATCGATCGAGTTCAACGGTTTGATAGGTATAACAAACGCAGAAGTATAACAATATTTCTTTACTGTTAGACGGCATCCTAGTGACGATACTACTGTTTGCACAGAATCACGAAGCCGCTCGATTTTTCGTCAGGATTATCTCTCCTAGCCCAAGGACTACATACGGTATATGTATGATGCCCATAGGCATTTAGACTAATAACAGTAGAGACCGAGTGCACAGCGCTATAACTGGACTTTCAGTGTACTCCCATCGAGTAAATGAGTGCTAGCATACACCCAAAATGCTTAAAAGGCATCCCAAGGTAATTATTTACCATAGTAGTCGGTTAGGCTTGTGGATCTGTCAACACCCAATTCCCACCAAAGTGGAAACCAACTTACAACACTGTGCTTGGGTGCATCTAGGCCAGAATGCACCACGTGGACGAGGAACAGTCAGGAATAACACCATCAGTAAAAATTAAGATTTTGATAAGCATTATTCGAAATATATAATATTCAACAATATGAACAACGTCAAAAGTGACCAGTGCCATTGTTCGATTAAAATATCTTGAAAATCGATTAATTTTAACAGGCTTGACAATAATAATATGTAACAATTCGTTGGTTACATAAACATTCAAGACCACATCGATATTTGGAATGTTTACATTAAAAGCCGAAACCTATGTCAATAATTAGTCACATACATATTAAAAATCATAACCACAGGAAATAATTAACAGCCCACTGTTTGGTACTTTCCTATAAATTGAAGAAAAAATACAAAAATTATCCGTACAATAAATTTCTATAAAGTTGACATTGAAACAATCCATTGAGATTAATTAAATGCCACTAAAGTCTCCAAACAAAAATGAACGGGACTATTGATAACGAGATTGGGGAGTTAGTCATGGAATATTGTCTCTAACTCAAAACACAATTAATTTTTTATACATTTATTCCCCCCACCCCCGGCCAAACCAACAATTTTTACTATTTTACCTAAAAATCAATAAATTATTCGTCAACCATTTGCATATGATAATGAAAATGTCACATGACTCATTCCAACAAAAACAATTTTTTTAAAAAGCATTTTGTGTTTATTTAAAATTGATAAATAGTTTGTTCACAATACTTACTACATAAAATGAATGGGGAAAAATATTTTGCCTACATGATTTCTTAAAAAACTTTTGTAAATGTAGTTACACTGCCATGAGTTCTAGTTATTAAACGTTTTATTAAGAACAGGTCAACTACAAATGTTCCAGTTGTAAGTTCTCAATGAATTAATTTTATTTTTACTACTTTGAATGTTTTACGGAAAACGCAGCTTTCAGCAGCAGTGGACGCTTTATCAAAGCCGAACGTGGACCCACATTTAGCAGGCCGGTGGTGGGATTCGAACCCCAATGCCCACCCAGGTCTAAGTCGAGTGCTGTACGGCACATATTATTGATCATTGAAATTATTCAATTTTTCTCTGAAACAACAAGCATCATATGTTTGTAATTTGCAATAAGTATTCGCTTTTCGTCCAAATATGGAATTAGGAATGTTTTGAATTTACGCTAGTTATGGTTTATTCACTTTCTGTTATGACAGACAATTGGCAAATAACTAATTAACGAGTATTGGATCGATCAAAATATGACGTCCACGCACACCCGTTAAAACACTATTGAAGTAATAACTTCTTCAATCTTCAAATCAATTTAGGAACTGAATATGCAACTCTATAGTTATTACATGAAACGAAAATTATATATATATATATATATATATATATATTCATTATCATATGACATTGCATTTCATTTTGTTCCCATTATTTGTACTACTATCTTTTTTCTAATTTTGTTGTTATTTATTTATTTATTTTTATTGATAATACAAATATATTTTCTTAAGCTGATCGTATCTCTAGTGAGTTGTAATACTACTACTACTAATAATAATAATAAAACCATAGCAGTAAAGATGTTGGAAATAATGCATCAAAAATATTTAAATTGAAATCATTATAATATAAATACATAAATTCGAAAAGTTTACATTAGGTCAAAAAATGCTAACCAAAGTTGCAAAATAAATGGAATTGAAACAGATTATTGATTTTAATCATTCTTGATCATGGTTGCATAAGACAGCGCGTTTCAAAGAAACGTTTTATTCAAAAATGACTGATTACCAAAACATAATATGACTTACTACTACTACTACTACTACTACTATTTCTATACAAAATAGAAAGCACAAAACATGACACTCATCAATACAAAGACCCTGATACATTTGAGCCAGATAAATTCAACAAACAGACAGCCAATACTAGTGCAGGTCTGCTACATGACCAATCGATATACATAACCGGCTTCGTGACACACTCACACTTAACCATGCCTTCATTAGACATCATATGATAACTGAATATTCATGTACAAAATATGGATGCATTTACCAAAGTTCACCGAATCATCAACAGTGACGCTGGGGTGGTGGTGGTCATCACATTCCTCCATCAAACTCGTATTCATAATCAATCCCGCACTGTCCGACACGTTAGCCAAAGGATGATGAGCAGTCGTCGAACTTCCACCAATAGGTGTAGTTGGTCTGCCACGAGGACTGGCATGAGCTACAGCTAGCATAATCAAGGACGACCGCTGCCAATGTTCTTGATCCTCGGAAATTTGACTGTGATTTGTTGTCTGCAAGTGTGAACAAATAAATGTGGAATTATGTACCAAAAAAAGCATTTCAAACCTTGGTTTGTTACTTACTCAAGTAAATAATTTAAAACATAACTGCAAAGCTCATAGTAAACTGTTTTTAATTATATCTAACGTATAGATTAATGGCACACTATATATATATATATATATATATATATATATATTATATATATCCAGCATTAATCATGTGAATTAAAAACTGTTCAATACAACGTATATAAAAATGCTGGTGTAATCTAAAAAACCAATTGGTTACACCAAATTAGTTCATCCATCGATTAAATGCAACATTATTAGTAAGAGCACAGACATAAAAAATATATTAACAATTATCACAACAATGGGAAAAAATAGCATTATTCGGCAGACAAATCCAAATTGACCAATTTCCCAATAACCAACACACATACAGTATAATATATAATGCAACAGACTTATCCATATGTTTACATTGTAAAATATTGCTATACATATATACCAATTGTTGATATTCAATTCGCAAATTACTTCAAATAAAAACGTTTTCAACGTGTAAAACACACAAACCAAAGCTCACACAACACAGCCCGTCAAACTATCATAACTTCAAACATATCAACCACTCAATATATTTCACAATAGTTTCAATACTCTACAAATCGTCAGTTGCAGAATCAAACGATAAATTATCCTACCTTATAGGTCTAACAAAAATAATAATAATAATTATTATTATTATTAATTATTATTATTAATTATTATTATTATTATTATTATTAATTATTATTATTATTATTATTATTATAACTTGAAATGTTATTGTTAGATATTTTTAACCAAAACAAAAAATATGATGTCCATTTTTAATTACATAATATTCAATTGTAAATATCAACTTATTGTTTGGCCAACGAATTATTGATTAATTTATTTAATTCAAAAAACTCTCACTCTTTAAGGAGAGGACAAATTCTCCCTAAAGGCTCATTTCATTCATACTTGAAACCATGACAATAACTTCTCCATGAACAAAACAACAAATAAATTGATAATAATAAACATGTTGATTCAAAGTAAACAAACTTGGTTCATCAAAAAATGTTCAATACAAACTCCATTATACAATTAAAAATTCATTTCATCGTGCATACATGTATCAAAAATGTTTGATACATTCACTATTTATTAGCACCAAAAACCATCACACTCAAAAGGGCGTAATTATTCGCAAAAACAGGCCAATTGCATGTGTACGCAGATTTGGACCAAATTCAGTCCACAAACAGTCGTTAAAATCAATCGAGCAAATTTGTAACACGTGACAAAAATCATTGGACTGACACCTACGCATGCCTCCGAAAACCGTAAATGCTATGCCAACTTGGAATTAATGAAGTTGAGCACCATGTTAAGAATTAGCCATTATTACGTCTTCATTTTATAATAAATAAAATATGTTTATTGGGTAGATGATAAAACCAACCAAGGAAAAAGAATTAAGAAAAATCCCACTGGTCAACCTCTGTGAGTGAGTGTGAGTCACGTTGGTGCATTCTTCTATCAACAGGGGATTGTTTGACCTTGAAAATGTATATAAGGTGGAAAAATCAATATTTACATTACACTATACGATTTGTATTGCGTCATTGTGCAAATTTGGTTACACTTATTGAAACTTTTCCATCCCCAAATTACGAGTAATCGCACACTCAAACAGGTTATCTAACTCTTATTGGTTCCTTTTTTCGCAACGTTTTCCCTTGGTTGGTTTTATCATTTACCGTTTATTGTTTGCATGTTTGACAAGAATTATTGTTCAACAAGTAACTAGTATCGAATCTAGAGCCTTAGCTACTACTGCAATCCACTGCTGCGCTGTTTGTGTACCTAATTGAATCAAATGAAACACTGAGTCACGTATTTTGACCTATAGTCACTATATATCCTTGAACCAACTATAATAAGTGACAAATGTGCACTCATGACTCAGTACGATAAATGAATATTGACCTTAAACATATTTTCTTTTATTTTTATATTTACTACTTCTGCAGTGGACATTGTTTACCAAAGCCGAATGTGGACCCGCATTTGGTGGGCCGGTGGTGTGGATCAAACCCATAGCCACCCAGAATCGAGTTGAGCACTATACAGCTAGACGACGCCGGCACAAAGCACAATAGTTCATTATTTCTACATTCGTAAAATCCCAAACAATCCCCCTCCCAAATGAAAGATTGTAAGCGCAGCAAATGCGTAGATAAAGTCTAGTGGTTAAAAAACATTTCATTCATTCATTTACTCGAGTTGGTGACAAGGGGTCGCCTCTTCATTATTATTTTCCATATGTATACGGCATAGCAAACAATCGACTTCGATGGCTTGATAAGAGTAACGAAGTTTCTTGGCCGGTAGACGGAATCATTGTGACGTCGCCACTCCCTTAGCCCAAGGGTTACATATGGTATACGTATATCTTAAGACACCTTTTAAATACACACAATGTGTGCTACTTTTGCTGAAAATCATTGAAGATTGTAAAAAAAACGCAAGAAAAAAGATTGAAAAGAGGAAAGTTGAGTGATAAGGCAATCGGAGTAGAGGGTGAAAAACGAGGGGGCGATCAAAGAGAAAATAGTTGGATTGTACAGATGCAGATATCGATGCAAAAAGGATTGACTCTGCCAACAGAACACCCAATGGAGAATGCTAACCAGAAACAGCCTTACTTCATAGAGGGGCAAAAGTTGTAAAAGAATAAAAAGAGAAGCGTAATTACAGTCGATATCTAACCACAGTGTGTAGCAAATAAACACCAAATAAAAATAGCAAAAAAAACGGGGGTTTTTTAATATGAAGAATATTTGTTACAAAAATTCCAAATGACGCTGATTTCACATTAAACATAAATTTAAACTAAAAATGTGGATTAACAATCAAAAATATCAACTTTGATACTCCTTGGCATGCACATCTCAAAACATGCGCTGCTAATATACATAATGAAAGTTTTTAAATTTACTAATCGATAAGTACATGTAAAAATCGTATCAATTTCCAAAATAAAAAAAAAGATTACAGAGAACATATTATTGAAAAACTAAATCATTCTTTTTTTTAATAAGAAATACTTAGAATGATTCATTATTTTATTAGAACAGATATAATTTAATAAGTGAAACTTGTATATAATAAATGGTTACATTAACTGACATATTAAAAGGTTACACATTGGAATTTTATCAATAAGGCAAAATGCTGTAATTCTACATAATTGTATAACCCAATTGCGTTCCAATAAGCAATCAACCACAAAAACAATTCATAACATAACTAAAATATTTCAATTAAATTGTACATATGAATATATTCTATTCTTTTTCACTAATTACAAATAAATGAACATTCGTGACATGTAGTTACACTAAAGCACGGAATGACTAACGCTCACCAAAAATTAACTTGTGTGATAACAGTTATTATTATTATTATTATTATTATTATTAGTAGTATTAGTAGTAGTAGTAGTAGTAGTAGTAGTAGTATTAAGCTTTAATATCTCACTAGAGATACATTCAGCATAAAATACATTTTTATCATCAATATAAAAAAAGTAGTAGTACAAATAATAGGATCAAAATGGAATAGAATGTCATATGTTAATGAATATAAATATAGTCAATATAGTATGCATGTGATTTTTTTTTATATTCAAAATTGCTGTACATAGAATGAGTCATTATAAGGCACAACTTGTACTGTAAGATGTCCAAATTAGTTCAAATGAATGCGTAGGTGGAACAATTCCTACTTTGATAGGTTTCTTAGTAGTTCAATTTTGTTTGATTCTGTAGTACTATTATTATTATTATTATTGTTATAATAATAATAATAATTATTATTATTATTATTAGTAGTAGTAGTAGTAGTAGTACTATTATTATTATTATTATTATTATTACTTTGACTACTTTGAACGTTTTAACAGGAAACGCATCTTTCAGTAGTTGACCTTTTGGCAAAGCCGAAAGTGGTCCGGAGATGGGATTCGAACCCATGTCCACCAGGTCTAAGTCGAGCGCTGTACCACTGGGTCATCTTAATCTTTAACAGTGGAAAGCCATATTTAAGCCAACAGTAACTCGTATTAGTTGGAACTCTAATAATAATAATAATAATGCAAAATGGACTCCCAAAATTATTTCAAACTTCGATCCAATCAAAGAGTCCATGTTCGAAAAATCATCTCCATATCCTAAGTTGTTAACAATTGTGAATAAACTGAACTTATCTAAACGCCGTTCCCGCCCCGCCCCCCCCCCCTATTTCTATCAAATAAACCGAACGTTTTCTCTTCAACCCGCACCACATTGCAGTAGCTCAACGGTCTTAAAATGTTTTTTTTAACATGTCTATTGGGCTTGCCAATTAGACACCTCTGTATGGGCGTGTCCTTAATTGACCTTGTATAAGTGTGACTAATCACAGACCATGAATCTTGGATGAGTCAAGTATTGGCATCGAGGCATGGAGACAGAAGATTTCATTTTCATTTGGGTTGGTGACGTGGGGTCGCCTCTTCATTATTTTCCATATTTATATGGCATAGCATACGATTGACTTCGATGGCTTGATAAGCGTAACAAACATGAAAGAAAAAAAACAGTGACTTATTATTTTTAATCAATTTGAAACAGCTCACACAACGTGGTGATAATGGTAAAATTCCTGACCGTTCATCTTCCACGTGGTGCATCCTGAAGTAGATGCACCTAGGGTTTATGGCGAGTAGGTACAAGAATACACCCAAGGTACCTAAAAGGTACATTAAGGTTTATGTATACCATATCTAGCCATTAGGCCCCACCAATCTTTGCGAACAGTGACGACGTCACAAGGATGCCGTCTACCAGCTACGAAACTTCATTATTCTTCTACGTTTGTTACGCTTATCAAGCCATCAAAGTCGACCGTTTGCTATGTCGTATACATATGGAAAATGAATGAAGAGGCGACCCCACGTCACCAACCAGAATGAATGACGCAACGAGTTAAACATGGCAAGAAAATGTTTTTACCTTTCTGCAAATAAAATAGCCCAATAGACTAAGTCATATAGGCAAAATATTTACTCACTCGTTTTTGTCTAAGTTCGACGTTGTCAGTGCTAACGTCCAATCGTGAGTCGTCATATTCCAACGCATGTGCCTAAAATACAATTTTATTGAAATTAATACAACCAATATAACCGGTGTAGACAAATTAATTTTTCTTCAATATTTACAGTTGTCAATAAAATATAATTGTTTTGATTAATGTTAGCAATTTACAATACCGCATTCAAATAATATATGAACTCTACCCCAATCATAAACTGTCATTTAGAATAAAGAATGGCAGTAAATTATCTTCACATTTTAATCGCAGTAGCACTCTGTGTCATCAGTAATGCTAATGATCCTGAGGATTTAACTAGTGCTCAATTTCCAATGATGGTGATATTCCTGACTGTTCGTCATCCACGTGGTGCATCCTGGACTAGGTGCTGAAAGGCATCTAGACTAATAATGGCAGAAACCAAGTGCACAGAGGTATAACTTGGCTTCCGCTAAGGCGGGTGGGTGTGAGCATACACCCAGGATATTTAGAAGATATATGTATACCATATGTAGCCGTTCGGCTGATGGAGATAGCCTTGACAAAATATTAGGCGCCTCGTCAATCCTTGTAAACAGTGACGACGTCACAAGGATGCCGTCTACCAGCCAAGATACTTCGTTATTCTTCTATATTTGTTACACTCATCAAGCCATCAAAGTCGACCGTATAAATATAGAAATAATGAAGAGGTAATTAGGCGTCGCCAACCACAATGAAAAATCATATTGTTAAGAAATAAACGTACAAAAATTTGAATTCTATTGAATTTACCAAATAGCAAACATTAATGACACTTATTATTTTTTTAAAAAGTCTATTTAGTACGGATATATTTTCTAAAGCACAAGTTCAATTAATCAAAGAAATAAAATGTTATACTGGTCAATAGCAAATATACCTAAAGGAATTAACCAACTAGCAAAAAAGCATTTACAGCAAAACGAAAACTCCATTCACATATAATTATAATTTACAACCAAATTCAATTTAAACACCAGTCATTAAAATGATAACAAGATAAATGCAAATATTTTGTCACGTCTTCTCACATATTTTTTCTTTTTCACTTTTATTTTATAATTGTACAGTAATAATATGAACGGCATTTCTCAAAAACTATACACAATACTTATTCAAAATTCACTTGTAATTCTGCAATGACACGTTACACAAACTAAAAAACCGCATCACCTCATTCGGCTTCAATAAGTATCCAAAATGAAATGTTTCCAATATTTACTTACATTACCATCTCCAAACAAGTGTGTTAACATAAGTTGGTAGCAAAGTCACCTTTACATTAATTCCAAATTTCAATAGGTTTCCTAATTATTGAGATGTTAAAATGAGACTTTATCGATTACAAATAATTGTTTTTTTTTTAAATAAAATAGTTCAGTTGTGTTTAACTACACTTTAAACACAGCCATAGATGCCTATTGTTTTATGTTGTTGTTTTCATTGGCAAATGTGGATGTACATTGTACTTTTGTTCAATAAAGTAATGATTTATTTTTATGTATTAAAGTATAAATACTGTTTGTTGCAGAACCTTTTTAGAAAATTTATTAACAGTATGTAGTGTGTTTCTGAGAACTCTCTCTCTCTCTCTCTCTCTCTCTCTCTATATATATATATATATATATATATATATATATATATATATATATATATACATATATATATGTAATGGATTACTAATGGTTTGTGAGAATTTAAGTGATGCATATAAAGTTTTCCTGATTCTATACCCTGATGTTGTAATTTATTTTCATTGAAGCATCGTTTTTAAGCAGTTCAAAGTATTTTTAATACAATAATTTTTATTCTTAAACAGTGACTACTTATAATAGAACCTCAAATCGTTTTCTTTTTTAACATTAATTCCACGTTTCAATAGCTTCTCAAAATTCCATACGAAAAGGTTGTCGGATGCGAACTGAACTTGGAAGGATAAAAAAGGTTTTTTTGGATAGAAGACCACGTCCTAGCGACGACGCCAGTGTTCACAGGAATTGACGAAGTGATCTTCTTTAGGGTTGATGCCTGTTCACAGATCCACAAGTCTAACCGGCTACATATGGTAAATAGTTACCTTGAGATACCTTTTAAGTATCTTAGGTGTATGCTAGGAGCCATTCACTAAACGGGAATCCAGTGAAAGCTCAGTTATACCGCTGTGCACTCGGTCCCTGTTGTTACTAGTCTAGATGCCTGTTGGCACCTAGTCCAGGATGAACCACATGGAGGGGAGAACAGTTAGGTATATTACCATCATTAGGAATTGAGACTTTGTAAGCATTACTCAAATCGTCAAGATTATTAGCATCGCAAAACACGTGTGTTGGTCATCAATAAGCCTTTTGAAAACAAACCTTAAAGCATCGATATTTGGGAGTGGACTTTCGCATAACATTAGCATTTTCGCAATCTGAAAATTTGTCATCAGGCAAAAAATTGATCGAACCCGAATCCACGTTCGACTTGTCAATTCTCTGGCGAAATCCACAATTTATTGCAGTGTCAAAGGTCAATTTGGAACAGGGCAAAGTGCCCGACTGGAGATGAGAAGAAGAGGGGCCAACCGAATTATTGACTAAACTGTGCGCAGATTTGGATTTTAAACTGTAATTGCTATAACCAAATGCTGCCAAGGATGCATTCAAATAACTGGGCGTATCTAATTCAACAACAATATATATTATATATTGTACAAAACCCTTTGGGTTTAAAAATGAGCATGGGGCAATAAGACAACAATTACAGCACAAAACAACAACAACAAAGTCTCGTTGGCATTGAAGGTTCTCCAAATAGAAGATTGATCTTACTTTCGGCTTTCATTCAACCCTGTCATCTGTGTAACTCTGTCATCCAGATACGTGCGATCACTTCTTTGCAGTTGTTTGCCGGAATGGCGTCCTCTTGATTGTTTCCGTAGCAGTATAATGTTTCTACGGAAAACAGGTTGCTAACCTAGCGCTCAAACCCTCCTCCTTTATCCAGGTTTGGGACTGGCAAGATTGAATCATTTCTGATCCAAACAAAGAAAATACAAACTACAATCCGAATGAATAACATTGCCAATTTATTACTAATTGTTTCTAGAAAGTACAAAACTTGACATCCATGTAATCACAAAAATTCACAAAGTATATAGTATTCGATAACAAAAAACATTACAATATCGAATTTTTCCAAAAAATATACAAATTCCTTATTTTAAACAGCAGTTTATAATAATAATAATAATAATAACAATAAAATTCAGTCCTAGATTCCATGTTGCAACTGTTAATATTTATAACAAAAATTTTAATTAAAAAATAATTGTATTCGATGTATTCAATGGCACAAAATTGGAACATTGCGCATAATAATCATCGGTTAGATTAACAACTGCACACAAAAAAACACTTTTAACATATTCCAAATAAACGACTGTTACCAAAAATTATTTTCCAGTTCTTCTTAATCATACAACAAACTACAAAAAACTGTCCCCAATGTCTATCATAGTAAAGTAGCAAAATTTAATGTTGAATTTGAAAATTCCAAAAATAATCATAAAATCGCTTTTGTGTATTAACAAAAAATAATAAGTCTAGATTGTAACTAACAGCAATTGAATCGCTAAAACAATCACAAAAAATACTTAAATTATATATTGCACTTCATTGTACATTATTTTCCTGACTAAAATGTTTTACGTTCATTATGAAATTATCCATTGTGCAACGTTAATTATTGTGCTTAAATATATAAGTTAAATCTAAATCTCAAAAAAATATCCCATCCATAAATCAAACCATTAAAAACCTAAACATTTAATATCAGCACACCTCGAGTTTCGTTCATTGAGTGCACATTGCAAAAGTTGATGTTTTTGCAGACGTTTTGGTATTTGGACTATCTTAAGTGATAATAACCGGTGAGGGGTGTTTATCCCCGATGATGATGATGGCTAAAACGATGAACTGACATATCCCTACATACCTCCAAAAACCGTGAACAATGGAAAGGGATTATTCGAGATACTATGCGAATTTGGAATTAATGAAAATGTAGCCTTGCCACTAACTTGCTTGTGTTGTATATATATATATATACATAATTTTTTATTTTTACTATTTTAAATGTTTATACGGTGATGGGATTCAAACCCATACCCACCCAGGTTAGAGTAGAGCGCTGTACCGCTAGAGCCCCCCCCCGGTTATCTATTTACTGAACAGAGAATACTGTTATGTAATAAAACCCGACAGTACTCAGTATAAGATCTCAACTACTGAATTTCATGATTACAGCAGGTCAACTTGAAAACTGTTTAAACTTTGTGATGGAGTCCTTCAAGGCTGTGTAGCTGCCCCTATTTTAACAAAGCATCCTTTAAAGATAGGTATCTGTTAGTACAAAGATCTGAATTTGCTGGGAATACGATAATATTGCCGTCTTCTTGACTCAAAACAGGGAAGAGGTGCAACACAGTGAATTTTCTTTTTAAAGTATTTACGAAGTAATACTTATACTAAGTGATGTGCTTCCCAATGAAAAGGAGTTCATGTATCCAAAATCTATAATTACTATCGGCGGAAGATTGTCTAATAGGGAAAATCGTCTCAAAGCTTGTAAATTTATTGTAAAAAACATCAATCCAAACCTTAAGATAAAGTTTTCTCTTAAATAGCTTGTACAGTCCTTCTGCGTAAAACCAAAACCTGGACCCTTACCAATTCAGAAATTATGAATCTCAATATATTTGAATAAAATAAGTCGGATACATATAGTACTGCACGCATTTCGTTATAGGCGACTGGACAAAGATCAACAATTGCCAAATTTTGGTTCACTCAAACACCGATTGGAAAAAAGCACGAGTAAGGAAAAATATACTTGGACGCCGTGATCGTATTGTTTTCACCGGAACATAATATTGGAAATGATGGCCAAGTTAATAGATCAAACCATCATTGTACACCCCCAAAGTCGTGAACAATAAAATAAAATTAATCGAGATGGTATGAAAATCTAAAGCTAATGAAAAAGTAGTCTTGCTACACCAACTTTTGCTTTGTTGATGTTAGGTAAAATATATCCATTTTTATTAAGAAACACTAATCGTATTTAAATAATAATAATTGTTGTAAGTATTCTGTTTAAAAATTAATTTAAAATTCACTATTTTAGTTGAAAAAGTCGCACAACTCACAATTTAGATGTGACGTACACTTACAATCTGAAACGACAGGAAGCTTCACTTCAGATAAAGAAATATCGGTCCCAACACGATTCAAGAGTTTAATTTCTGCTTCACTCGTGCTACAATCTGCATATTGACTTGGATAAATATTGTAATCTTGTGTTCGAACACTTTTTGTCGAATTTGCAGGCGAAATCAAATCTTTCTGATTATTCAGTGCTGAGCAAATAAAATATGTTAAAATATTGATGTAGAATTTTATTTTTATATCAGTTACTTTTCAATACAAGTTATGAATTTTTTAATCAGTATAAATTTCAAAAATAGATAACTTTACATGTACAACGTTGTTCATTTTACTATTACAAAGTAAACTTTAAAGATTTTACATTTTAAAATTTATATATATATATATATATATATATATATACAAAAAATTAAAAATGGTAAAAGAAATGTTGGTAGACTGCAGAAAAGTTAAATCAAAATCATTACGAATGGTTTAATTAAAATGAATGTCACGTAGAATCAAGTAAACATTTTGGAAAATTACGTACAATTACGTAAAACAATCATATTGCTCTATGCTCTCTATAGTGATAGGGATTTTTAATAAAACATAATATCAAACTAATACATAAATACAATAAAATATAAATTTACCAAATAGTTGTGAACTGTAACTTTTGCACGGTGAGGATAATTCTTTAATATTCTCATTAGATCGCAACTTTAAAAAATTTTAAATTATAAAACTTTAATGTTAATAAATGTTCAATATTTAATGCAACAAAAAAAATCTTGTATTATATAACAATTTTTAAATAACTTTTTATAATCGCAACTAAAGTTGCCCCACGCCCTTCAGAGTGAAATGGCTTTGTCATGTAATGTAAGTCCTACACAAAACTAAACGTTAGTATTGTGTGAAACATGAAAAATGGTGTCTTTAAAAATGTATTTAATAATCTAGAAAATAAAATAAAAGTAGTAAATTGTGAAAAATTAATTAAAAATGGATTAAAATTTTGCAAAACAAAATCTTTTTGATATTGCATTTAAATATTAATTTTATTGCAAACCATTACATCTATTAGTAATTATGCAAATCGTACTTTTGAAATACAATTTAAATCTATACAGTTCGTAAAATAAAAATTAAATATTATTTAATAATATGTACCTCGACCCCTCATAAAAGAGGGAAAAGCTGTAAAGAAAGATAAAATAATAATATATAAAATACACTAATATTTACAATTTGTTATCCTTTTAAAAATATAGACAACTGCATTGTTTTTATAAATTGTCAAATACTCTAAAAACACTACGTCGTGGTATAATCTTAAATAATTCACTAAAAATGTTTGAATATATGTATACAATATGCAGCCAGTAGGCTAAAAGAGAAAATCCTGACAAAAAAATTGGACGGCTTAATCATGTCTACAATCATTCATAATACTCCGTGGGTATTTTAGCGAAGCCAAACGTAGGCCCGCATTTGATGCTGGTGATGGACATCAAATTCATATATATATATATATATATATATATATATATATATATATATATATATATATATATATATATATACATATATATATATATAACAGTAAATCAAGTAACTTACTATTTCGGTAGAATTAAAATATTGTTTTGTGCTATGATGCCAAAATAAATGTTTTCGCGGCATTGGAGCAGTTCGCAATACCTGACTCGCATCTGCAACGTTATTTCCATCTAATTGCTTACAATTAGTTTCCAAAATAGTTTTTTCTATAGATAAAGATTGTTCTAAATGCAAAATAACTAAAAGTTAAAAATCTTTTTCAACATTATAAATTTAAGATAATCTACTCATCCACTCTAAATCTAACGTACATAAATTACAATAAAAACATAAAATTAAATTTTATTAAAAATTTCCCAAAACACTTATTCATATTTTAAACCATAAATAAATAATAAAGTTTACAGTAATTATATTTAAACAATTTCCAAGCTCTTAAAAACATCTTAAAGTATAACACAAATAAAATTACAACTTACGAGAATCTTTTCCAGAATCTGTGTGCCTATTAAATTTCAAAATGCGACGCGTAAACCACCTTCTCAATGTTCGATTATTACAAGATGAGGATTGTAGCAAATTAGGTGCAGCTGTAACTGGCTCAGTCTGAGACAATGATTGAGGTATATCGTTATGAGGTTTGCTTCTTAAGGTTGACAATCTTCGCATAATGTTGGAAAATAAAGACCTTCTGTTGGTAAGTTTAGCTCTTCCAACATTTTGATTAACACTCTTATCAACACCAAAAATTGTACCCGACTTCTCATTAACTACCCGGTTTTCATTACGATGTATATTAACGAAACCTTCAGAAATAGGATTATTATGATCGTTGAAAAATATTGTACCGTTTTGTAAATCATCATATTTTGTTGCGTTTAAAATAGAAGTATTTACATCGGACTTGTCCATATCCGTTTCACATCCAATCCCGTTCGTTATAACAAGTGTCTTTGATCTAAATTTAGTTGTATCAACAATATCTATTCGCGGTTTTGGAATGACATGTCTACAATTATTCATATTACTGCTGTTAAATTTAGACATTAATGGACACTACATAATTGAATTTAAAAAATCAAAACTTACACCTGATTGAAAAGAATCACGTCTAATATAAGAAATACTACCTAAGGTATCATAAACTACATCATAGACTACTTACCATTGTCACAGCAATTAGAATATCTGCTCATTGTTATTTTACATTAATAAATTTCTATTAATCAAAATACAATAATAATATGCAGACAAAAGTATTAATATACACATGCAACCAGAAATTTCAATTTGGGTTACAAAGTCTTTGAAATCTCATTTATCTATATAAAGTTTTAATAACTTGTATTTAATTTATTTTAATAAAAATAAATGAAAACATAAATAAAATTAACTATAAATGCACGCAAAATTTTTACTAACTAATTTTTAAAAATTTCTAATTTATT
This sequence comes from Cardicola forsteri, assembly GCA_025895645.1. Lineage (NCBI taxonomy): Eukaryota > Metazoa > Platyhelminthes > Trematoda > Strigeidida > Aporocotylidae > Cardicola > Cardicola forsteri. Next base: position 81,531 of record JAKXYG010000291.1, on the reverse strand, counting down.
TTTTAATAATTTTAACATTAAAAAATAATAAAAAGTAATAAATAAATAAATAATATTAATTAATTTTTAAATCATATATATCGGGTTTTAGGTATTTTACGAGTTAATTAGGAGAAGGTTCCTTTTAATCATCGGTTCAATGTTATCAGTGAAAATAAAGGAAAAATAAAAAAAATAATAATTAAGAAAAATTTTATAAGTAATTGTTATAAGTTGATTTAAAGGCCTTAAAGGATGAGGCTGCGACAACATGTGGGTAAACTATTCTACACCGAGATAACCCTGTATGAGAAATAATAGAGACGCAAACGGGATATCCGCTACACGAGTCATTGGTGATTGATGTTTAGAAGTTTGTATACTAGAATATGGTCGCCCCGGAAAGGAAAAAAAAAAACCTAAGTGCTTCTAAACAGTCAAGGTATACGATATTTTTAAGTGCTCCGGGTACTATATATATATATATATATATATATATATATATATATATATATATATATATATATAATATAAATCTAACAAAGAAACATTAAATATTATTGTTAAACGCTTTACAAACATTTAAAAATACTGGAATTACATTACAATTTTTTAAATTATTTTTAAATATTTATGATTTTATTAAATTTAGATTATATGATTTTATTATCTATTTATTTATTTAACTATCGATCTGTTTATAAATTAATTGCTTTATATTTCGCTTTTTTTTAATTTACTATTTAACAAATTTTAATTATTTATGTAAAGTGTATTATAATATAAAAATATTATTTTCAGTTAATAAAAATTATTGTTAAAATTTTTGAGTACTTTTTAAAAAACACAAACAGGTAAAAAAAAGTAGTAAGAATTTAAAAATCTTAATAAAGAAATACATTTAAAAATGTTTTCTAATAATAATTTTTTTTAGAATAATTTAAAAAGTATTAAGACAGCGAAATGAAACGACGTCATGTTGCACGTGAAGTGGGCATTATCTTAAATGTACTCTTTTTTGTTTTTTAAATATTATTGCAGTGCTTTGCATTAGCATACAAAAATTGTTTAGTTATTATTTTTTATACATTTATTATTTTTGCTAACATTTCATAAATTTTAACTTTATCCATTGCACTATATTTCTTTGTTTTTTATCTTAATATTTAAACTTTTTTTTACTACAAATCCTCTTTTTTTACTTTAAGCTTTATATCCTATTTTTGTCAATAACTTGAGATACCTAATACTAAAAGACGTTTTTGCTTACTCAACTTGTGTACAACACTGAATCCTAAATTAAATGTCAAATTAATTACCAAAATAGTTCAAATCGTGCTAGGGTTAGCATTAGGATATTTAACAGCAGTTATTAATAAATATTCGTTTAAAAATTTATACAAAGTAAAAGCAGTTAAAGAAAATTAGATACGTCTAAAATATATTAACAGGTAAAAGACCGGTAGCAATAACAAAAGAAAGGGCGTAAAAAAATGTATAAACAATTAACAACATTTAAAGGATATAAGCAATTATTTTATATAAAAAAAGCCAAAGAAAAAACTTTGGAAGACTTAATTTATATTAAACAAATTAACTAACTTTATAAAGTTAATATATTTTTAATGTCTTACAAGCAGAAAGAAGCGTTATACCAATATTTAAAAAGGAAAAAATATTAAAAAAATATTAATAAAAGGTTTTACAAAAACAAACTTTAAAATAAAACAATCTGTTTTTATACTTAAACAAAGTACAAATGTCCCCAATGTTATTCGGCAATTGTTAACCGTCATATAAAAAATTATAAAATTTTATGATTATAATTTGGACCAATAGAAATGAGTTCAGTGTAAATGTATCCATTTTCAGTAGACATGTCGATAAAATTACAACAGTCAATAGAAAATAAGCTTTTTATTATTTACTGATGGTAAAAAAGTAGTCAGTATATTGGAATAAAATTGTTATTATGGAAAAAAATGCAGTTTTATTTATCTATTAAAGTTGTTAAATTATTAATTGTAGATAATTTAAGAATTATTGCAGTAACACTAAAATGTTTTATTGAATGTAAATTTCTTATTTTATAGAAACACTATTAGTAATGCACGTACTATTATTAGTAAATTTAAAACATTATTATTTATAATTTTCGGTTCCAATCTGTTTTTACACATTTTATTAACTTAATTTATAGAAATAGTTGACAATATTCCGATTATTCACGTGTCATATTAACAGAAAGAAATTACATTATAACTAATGCACAAAATGAACAATATGTATGTGAACTAAAATTGATAAGGGATCACTACTGTAATGAATTTTTACTATTGACTAACGTTTCACTGTAATAAAATAAATGCAGTTTAGCGTAATTACATAGGTTTTTTTTATAGATAATAGTATGTACAGTATAGGAGGCTCTTTATAAACTGACATAATGTGTCATAAAATCAATAATTTATTTGCATTTGTTAGTAATAAAACGGCACATATACAGTTCTTAATTACATAATTTTTTACGTGAGGAACACAGAATAACGTAAAATCGTATTTTTGATAATGTACTAAATTATTACAAGTTGCTAAATTCTACAATTTAATTTTTATAAGCAATAAAAAGGTTATTAAAATTTGTCATTTACCTATGCTAATTATTAACTGAGGGATTATATTGTTTTTTAATTTGGTGCAATTTTTGTATAGTATACAGGTTACAGGTTGATACACTCGTGAGCAGGAGTAAAACTCGCTTCTATTTATCGATGATATTAGTAAGATTCAGGGGGAAATGTAAAATAGATGGTGAGGTAAAGGAAGATTAATTACAGAAAAAATATTTGTAATTAAGACAAAATCAAAGTAGATAGTGGAAACTAACAATTATAAAAAACGAGTAAAAATTAGAAATATGCTAAAGTAATAATAAAACAAGTTACGTATTACAATGCAAAAACATTGCAATAATTTTTTTAAAAAAAGAAAAAAAGAAAATGATTAATAACGCTCCAATAGACGTGTAGCGTGACGTGCGCTTCACCTCGAGACACTATTCTTATTATTTATATTTTAAGAGTTTTCTGTTTAGCTTTTGTTAATAATACTTGTAAATTCTTATTCATTATTAAATCGTAATAAAAATTGCCATATATTTAAATCTTAACCAGAGCTTCATAATCGTTGTTATTTTGTACTTTAAGCTCACAAAATCAACCCTTGTTTTATGGTTAAATAAAACAACTCTGTTACCAAAACTTCTTTGAATTATTGTATATAGATTCAATAGCATTACAATAAAATGGGATGCAAATCGATAAATCAATGGAGAGAATAGCTTGTTACTGTTGGAGTAAAATATTTAAAATGATTATTAATTTTTATTTCGATTACAATTTTTATATTATTGTACATTCAAACAACTTTAATTTTATTTTAACTTCGTTTTAAAGCGCTTTTTTGTATTTGAATTTACCACGTTTGTTGTTGACGTGACTGAAGTTTTGTGAGTATATTGTGTCCTGTTTTTTCTGTTGGTAAACAGTATTGGTGTGTAATTTTGAATTATTTTGTAATAATAAATTGCAAAACGATCATTTAGATCACACAAGAGCTTTTTTGATTGAAATTAGCTGGGGTGTTGATAATTATTCGTATCAAGTTAAATCAAAGAAAATTAGGGCCGAGATCTCAGTGAGATCTTACATAGTTTATACTTTACATATATTGCATCAAGCAATATTTTGTTAACACAGTGAGTTAATGTCACAGAACTACAATCGATAAGTGTATTACTAATGTTATATAATTCAATACAAACAGCATGATATTTTGACTACAGTGATTTCATCTCAGATAAAAATGAAGGTCGTTTGTCTAAACCTAAAATACATACTGCTTTGAAATGACTACATTCAAATTGCACAATGTGAGAATAAAAAACTTAAAAAGTGTTTTATGATCAATAAATAATATTACATAGGAAAAATATACACCTGCATCACAGATTATCTGTACTAGTTGTTCTTAAACCATTTAAAAAAAAATTATTTCTGCTTAATAGTATACATTAATAAAAAATGCATATTTCCAGTGTAAAATATCAAGAAGAAAACAATTATGTATAAATAATAAATTAAAGATTATCATTAAAGTAGATGTTATCTATCTACAAAACATTTTTAATGCTATATGTGAAGTTTCTAGATTACTAATGTCCATAATAAACTAGGACAAGAGGACATATTTTATGAATTATGTTAGTCTTTGTTACAATGTAATAAGTGTCATTTAATTGAACCTGCATTTTACTGAGAATCATATTGGGATGCTTCCTAAAGTAATGCTGATGCTTCCTAAAATAAGGGATAGTTATTTTATTAGATACCTATTTTACGGTAGAATTTAATAACAGTATCATTAAACCAGACGAATATGTTATTTTTACATTATCACATAATGTGAAAATTACATAAAATACCCGTTATGTGCTTAGCTGTCAATAATGTTACACAAGCCTTTTGATTTACCAATAAATAAGCAATTAAGTACTGTACAAATAATAAAATATTGCAATTGCAGCAAGTGTGATCATTGTTTAAAATAATTTTAGATTTATTTACTTTACATATGTCCTGTCTCATAGATACGTTAAATGTATCATAATGTCAAAAAACATTAATAAATTCCTTATTATTAATAAAAATGTTATTAAAATTGTGATTATCATACCATAGCATAGGCGTTCGTATTTAATTTATGCACAAATGGTTTTTGATTTATTCGGTTTTGATATTTTGCCTACTTAACCTAGAATACAAATCACTCTTACCAAAACATTTTTTGCTTATACTTTACATACATTAGGTTAAATAATGTTTTTATGGCAAAGGTCAACCCCTGCTACAAAATAACTTATTGTCTGGATAATCATCTACCAACACGTAAGCTCACTTATACCAAAGGAATCAGTCACCACAAATGCTACTAATAAATAACTAAAACACGTTTATTATTAAATTCAAATTACTTTTCTGTTTGTATTGTAAGTGGCATAAAAACTGACTTTTTCAGGAAAATTTCTATACAATGCTGTTTGATTAGCGTGACAAAAACTGATTACAGTATATTTTCCATCGCTGTTCCGTTTGCATGCAACTAATCCTTTTTCCTTCAAACGTGACAGCGTTTCTTCAAGGTTCGCAGTTTCTAAAAATTAAGTTAAATCTCATTGTATTGTGACCAAATTTCCACCAAAGATTATACAATCCCTCGTTGTGACGTCTTTTAAAAATTTGTCACGGGTATATATTTGAATTTGGGAAATAGGACGTTTTTGCACAAATAATAATTTTAATTCAGATTCTTTATTTTTTAGTAGCCTTCTCCTGTTAGGATCTAAAACAATTTCTTCATTGGAGCATGTGTAATTGTGTTTCAAATTTGGTGTGGTTACAACATACTTAACGTTTTTAAGTCAAACTGTAAAATATGCAAAACAATTTAAATTTATTATTTATATTCTTTTTAGTCACAAACATATAGAGCTTGGTGAAAGCACTATAATTAATTTTTTAGACGTAACACTGGTACGAAGAAATTGTGAATTCAGTCAACGCAACATTTACTACGAGCTCACCTAAACCTGTCAATATCTCTATTTTAAAAGTTTCTAACTTATTTATTCGTGCACAAAAAATATGTTCAAGTGACACTATTAATAAAAAATTAGAAATCACAAAGCAAATTTTAATTAATAATGGATATTCTGATAAATTTATTAATTACTATTTATAGTTACTCAAAACTAAAAAAAATCGTAAACAACAATAAGTCGGTATTTATAAAACTGTCTTTTCAAGAGGATAATGACATAAATCTACTAAAAATAAGGCTTAAAATTGCGATTAAAAGGATATGTTCATTGAGCAGAGGAAGCTCTACTCAACATAGAAGCAGCCAAAGCAATGTTTTCCATCTCTCGTTGTATCCATCAGTTCACCTGCAGTTGCGGTAACAAATATATTAGTCGAACAACTAGTCGCTTAACTCAACAGGCAAAAAAATACATTTCTAATTAGAATTATAAGGAATCCAACTTAAACGAACGTTTGTCCACCTTGTCATTATTAATTAAAAAACACCAAGTTAATTTTAATGATTGCTTTAAAGTGTTGATAACTGCTGAAGCCTTTAATATGTTATAAACACTTGAATCTGTTTACATTTACTTATTAAAACACATTTTGTGTGTACAAAAACAATTTGTCACTTTATTAAATTTAACTTGGACTTAACATAAGCACGTATGTGTAATTATTAATGTTAAGTTAATTACATCATATATTTTTATATATATATATATATATATATATATATATATATATTAATTCTTTATATGTTTGTAACTAAAAAGAATATATATAATAAATTTACCTCAGTTTACGTCTATTATTTTTATTTGGAATTATAAAAAACTTCATTCTTAAAATTTTTTAAATATCGAAATGTTATAATAATTGTCCGAACTAGATAAAATAAAAAAACGTTATTAGGAAAGAACTAAAAAATATACAAGTTAACAAAATTAATTAAATAAAAAAGTAAGATAATATAACTACATCTTATAAAAAGTAACTACAGCCCTGTTAAGATAACTTAAAAAAACGCAGTTGTTTAGCTAAAACATTTTTACCAACCAACTACATTAAATTTAGTTTAATAATTCAATATACACCATTGTATATTAACTAAAACACTATTATAATTTAAAAATGTGTTACTAATAAAAAATTATAACATCTCGACTAATTTATAATCAAAGATTTATTAAAATGATTAATTATTTTGAAAAAATACAAGGCAGATGCAATCATTACGTTGCTAAATAGTTGTTTGTATCATTAAATAAACATTTAATTATATAATTAAGTAAAAATTTTTAAAAATGTTTACTTTTGAATTTGTGCGATACGCTTGCGTGACGTTACAGGTCAAAAGTAGGTTGCTATTTGTGTTGTGCTCATTGTTACGTTACTGCTAAATTTTTGTTTTTGCGTTTTTTTGTGTTTTTGTTTCAGTTATATATATAATTTATATATAACATCGGTGTATTTTTTAGTATTTGTTATTAGTGTGCAAGTGTTTATTGTGTGCGGCTTGTGCAAAGTGTGGTAACACTAGCACTTATTTGTTTTTAAACGATTATCACTAGCCTGCTTCTAGTGATATTTTTCTTTTTTTATTAATTATATATCTATTTTCTCAGTGTTAATCTAGATATGACTTTCTCCAACTCGTCCAACTGTGGCCTGCAACGCTGCAAGAAGGTTGTAAAAGTTGGCATTTTTTGTGTACTTTGCGGTAAATGGTTTCATGAATCGTGCTCGGGATTATCTTCCGAACACTACTCGCAGCTCGCTAATAGTCCGATTGACTATAAATTCATGGACTGCAGATGCGAAATTGATTTACAGCAATTGCCCCCTGCCAACGACAACAAACTGGATGTCATTTTAGAAACACTTGCAGACTCAAAATCCTATATGTTTAAAATACAAGATTTAGACACTAAACTCGACAGAGTAACCTGTTCCCTGGCAGATATGGTTTGTAAGCTCTCAGATTCCCTAATCAAAACAGAAGCTTTAAATTCTTTTATCTCCCTCCTCTCTAACAATGTCTTGTCTGAAATTCACTCTCTTAAAGTTCACATCTCCAACAGCAGCCCTACTTTCTTAACTGCTAAATCGGTTATAAGACTTTCCCAGGAAGAAATTCTAGCTGCCACTAAGCAACACGTTGAGTATATTAAACGTGACTGTAATATTATCATTAAAGGCATCAAAGGCAGTGTTATTAACTACAAAGAACTAGTAACTGATATTATTTCCTCTTGTTCCTCTAGGAATATTGAGTTTAAGTTATGTAAACTCACCTGCAAGCGCCCTCATTCTGCCCCTCCCATTTAGTAACCTTTAACTCTTCTCTCATGAAGGAAGACATTTTGCAGGGCTGGTAAACATTCGCTCTAAATTCCCAGGAGTTCGCCTTTTAAAGGACCTCCCAAGGAGAAATCGATCCAACAATTTATTTAGGACTGCCATTCCTTTAGACAATAAAATCCCTATAGTACGACTCTCACCTCTTAGGCTTGACAATAATGATATACCAAATTTTTGGTTTTTACCCCGAAGTCATTTTTAAGTCCCCATCCTCTCTATAACGGTCTACTACACTAATGCCTTAAGTCTACTCAACAAATTAGTAGAACTACAACAAATAGTAAAGGGGGCTCACCCCCACATTATTGGGATTACAGAAACTTGGCTCTCCAAAGACATATTAGACAGTGAGATACTCTTAGTCGGGTACAGAATCGTAAGGCAAGACTCGTGTAAAGATAAAAGTGGGGGCTGTCTCTTCTACATTCGAGAAGACCTTCCCTATGCTATGGTATCAGTACAGCAATGCATAACCCAGAGGAAATATGATTTCATTCATCTGGCATTAGGCTCGCATATTCTTTGCTCTCTCTTTTACAGACCCCCTTCATTGTCTAAATCCTCCAATGACGCTTTTGTATTTGAATTTAAACAAGCTCTCTCCCTTCCATATAAACATCGGATATTAATGGGAGATTTTAATTGTCCCACCCTTAATTGGAGTTCTCTCTCTGGGTCAAACCCACTTGACATCAAAATTTTAAACCTAAGTCTCAAGCATGCTCTTATCCAGCATGTTTTATCTCCAACCAGATATAGACTTGGCTCCTCTCCCTCATGCCTCAATCTAGTTTTCACAAATGAATCCTCTCACATGGATTCCATATCTTATCTTCCTTCTCTTGGGAAGAGTGATCATATCCTTCTGTCTTTCAAAGTAAGCCTTCCCTTAAACAATTCTAGGACTAAAGGTGGAAATTTAACACCAATTCCTGACTTTAGGAAAACTGACTTTGCCAAACTGCGTCATTTTCTTGCTACGGCTAACTGGGGTCCTCTATATAAAAATGACTTAGAGCAAGCCTACTCTTATTTCGTTAAACTAATCAAAGAAGGCATCTATAAGTTTGTTCCTTATTGTATCCCTACCCACACCAACCCTAAGCTTCCTAGGAAGATTGTACACCTTATCCAGAAAAGGAATAGAATGTACTATCTATGGAAATCCACTGGGCTCCTATGTTTTTATTATAAATATATTTCTTTTAGGAACCAATGCTCTGGCCAAATTAAGTTGCACAAGGATACCATGGTGCATAAACTTCTACTTAAAGCTAAGGATAATATAAATGCTTTATATAAGTTTATCAAGGATAAGCGCGCCCCAGAGGATACCTTACCTTGTTTAAAAAACGACATCGGTTTATTACTCTCAAGGCCTAAAGTTTGCAACAACTTTAGAGATTACTTTAAATTGGTATTTTAGCACACAGACTCTGCTTTTCTACCTTATCCAAGCCCATCCTTTACTATAGGCCCCCTCTTTCCCAATGCGCATACAGTTCTCAGTCAGCTTGGAAGATTTAAGTCAACCTCATGCGGAGCTGACGGGGTGTACCCTAGAGTTCTGAAAGAATGTGCAGAGGTATTAGCTCCCCATCTAGCCCACATTTTCAACCTCTCCTCCATTGTTAGCCGGATTCTAGTTATCTGGAAGTCTGCATTTATTAGGCCGATTTTTAAATCGGGTTCCAGATTTCTGCCTGAAGGCTATAGACCCATCAGCATTCTTTCTAACCCTAGTAAAGTTATGGAAAGATTAATAAGGACTCATGTGTTAGATTTCATTATCAAACATAAAATTATCAACTCAGCCCAACATAGGTTCTATCCTCACAGGTCTTGCCTTACCAACTTAATTACATACACAGAAAGCATCACAAAAATATTAGACTCTGGCCCCTCAGTTGATGCTATATACTTCGACTTTGCTAAGGCATTTGACAAAGTTCCACATGACCTACTTTTAACCAAGTTGAAATCAGTAGGTATTACTGGTTCTATATTGGCTTGGATCTTTGACTTTCTTTCCAACCGCTCCTTTAGGGTTCGAATAGGCGCTGATTTATCTCTTCCTAACCAAATTAGTTCGAGAGTGCCACAAGGGTCGGTGTTAGGACCTCTATTGTTTATTCTGTTTATTAATGATTTACCTGATGTCGTCCAATCCAACATCCTGTTGTATGCTACTCAAACTTGCTATCGACTAATCAAATTCTTTAAAAGAAATCTAGGCTGTTTTTCCCCGAGGACTGTTCGTCTACTTTACATGCTTTATATCAGGCCTCATTTAGAATACTGTGCACAAGTCACTACTCCTATTTTAAAGACCGACTCTAATAATCTTTAAAAAGTCCAAAAGGCTATTTCTAAATTACCTAGGTTTCTAAGGCGTTTGTCTTATCAAGACAGGCTCCTTTCGTTAAAACTATTCCCCCTAAGGGATAGGCGGCTTCGGGGTGATCTCATTTTGGTATATCAATATTTAACTTCAAGCCCTCACCCATCTTTCTTTTCATTAACGATAAACTCTCGTAGAGGGCATAATCTTAAATTGAGTAAGTCTAGAGTTAACTCTAAGCTAAGACTCCATCATCTCTCCCAGAGAGTCATTAATGCTTGGAACAGTCTACCCACAAAGGTAATTAATGCTAAGTCGGTATCGGTTTTTAAGGTTGTTTACAATAATTACGCCCTAGCCAATTTTACGTAAATAAATTATAGTCCCATTCTGGTGATTTATTTTATTCAAATTTTAATTTTATTTTCTTAATACGATATTGACGATAAATTTGAACCGATGATCAAAAGGAGATTGTCTTCTACTCAACTCGTGAACCAACCTGTAACCTGTAACTGTTTTAGCCTTATTTTATTTTAACCGGAGTAATAGTAGATTAGATCAGAAATGATTCAATCTAGCCCGTCCCAAGCCTGGATAAAGGAGGAGGGTTCGAGCGCAAGGTTAGCAACCTGGCCTCTGTAAAAAATTCATACTGCTACGAAAACAATAAGAGAACGCCATTCCGGCAAAATTGTTATCTTATTGCCTCATGCTTATTTTTAAAAGCAAAAGGGTTTTGTAGTAATAATAATAGTAGAGCACTAGACTTAAAAATAAATGCATATACCTTTAATATATTAGCTAAAATTATAATTATTAATTTTTTAAATGTTAAAATTATTATTAATAATAAAAAATTTTAAATGTGTTTTTTGCTTGTAATAATAAAAAGTTTACGTTTGGTTGTTTTTATGCATTGAAACGGTAAGAGGAATGGTTTGATCTTCTTTTTGGTTGGTTTAACATTGCGTTGTTATATTTTTGTTTATTAAAATTTTGGATATTTTAATTTTTAATAAAATAGTATAAGTTTATTGACGTCATTTATCTTGACTAAGGTAAAAAGAAACAACTTTAACACTTATTTACTACCCTTGATTTGTATATTTTAAAATAGCTTTGAATTCAGGATTTTTCACGAGTTGAGTAGGCCAAAACGCCTTTTAGTACTCGGTTCTCAAATTTTTAGGGGGAAAAATGAAATGGATGGTGAGGTAAAGGGGGATTAGTCACAGAAAAAATATTTGTAATCAAGATAAAATCAAGGTAGATAGTGGAAGTTAACAATTATAGAAAACGAGCAAAAATCATAAATATACAAAAATAATAATAAAACAAGTTACGTATTACAATGCAAAAACACTGCAATAATCTTGAAAAAGAAGATAAATTGGAAGACCCTTACTTGTCAAAATAATAAATTAGACAAAGATCTCATATTCTCTCTCTCGGAAGGGCTTACGCAACATGTTAAGCATCCCACACGTTTCCGGCACGGCGTCTCTTCTTCCACCCTTGATCTTATCTTCACTAACATTAACTCACATATTGACTCCTTACAATTCCTTCCTCCATTAGGGAAAAGTGATCACGTAGTATTAATGTTCGATATCATAATCAAAGGTAAACTGATAAAGAACCCTATCTCAATGACTCCATCTTTTGATTTTACTGAAGCGGACCTACCCAACCTTCGCTCATTTTTTGAAAATGTTGATTGGACTGCCTGTCTGAAAGGGAGTATTGACGAAGTATACTTTGTTTTCTCAGCTACTATCCACAAAGGAGTAAAAATTCATGTTCCTTTAAGGAAACCTAGTAAAAATCGTAATAAAGTCCCCCGTTCTTTTATTAGATTAATCCAGAAAAGAAATAAAGCTTTCAAACTTTGGAGAATAACAGAGCTACCTATTTTCCGCCTCCGTTATACTGAACTTTGTAATGAATGTTCTAACTAACTAAACAACTTAAACCAAAAATCTCTTAAGGCTCTTCTCACTAAATCGGTGACTAATCATAACATTCTCTTCAATTATATTAAAAATAAAACAAAAATAAGTGAGTCTATCTTCTTAAAAGATGGACTAGGGAATATTCTTTCCCCCAGGGATGCGTGTAACTTCTTTAAAAATTATTTCAGTTTAGTTTTTCAATACTCCTCCCCCTCTCCCAACCTTGCTCCAGATCCACCATTTTTGGCATTTTCTCCCCTTTTAATCACAAGGAGCCTTGTGGTAAAGTATCTAATTGGCCTAAAAACGACTAGCCTAGGTCCAGATGGTATTCATCTTTTGATTCTCAGGGATTGTGCTAGTTCATTGGTCCCACCCTTGACATATATATTTAATCTCTCTATTAAATCCGGGAAATTACCCTCAGTATGGAAAGTTGCCTACATCAGACCTATACATAAGTCTGGTTCTACATTTAAACCTTCCTGTTATAGACCAATAAGTATTCTATCAGCATGTAGTAAAATCCTGGAAAGAATAATCACAACATCTACCCTATCTTTGATCACAATGCGCATTTCCGGGTAGTTCAACATGGTTTCCTCCCAAACGCTCCTGTCTCACAAACCTCCTTCCTTTACAGACCTCAGTCACTTCTCTCCTTGAATCTGACCAAATAGACACGATCTTCTTTGATTTCTCTAAAGCTTTCTGACAAGGCCTCACTCCTGCTTCTTTATAAATTAGCTGAAATTGGGATTGGCTTCCCCACTGACTGGATAGAAGACTTTCTCACAAACAGATCTTTTAAGGTGAAAATTGTTTACTACCCTCAGAACTCCTTCACTATTTTTCCATGGGTCTCTGTGTTCTGTACTTGGCTCCCTTCTTTTCCCTAATCTTTGTCAGTATTCACATGCTTTAACCTTTTTACTATATGCAGATGACCTAAAAATGGTCTACAATTAATCCTTCTACTCTACAGTCAGATATCGATAACATTCTTAATTGGTCAGTAAAATTCACTACCATTAATCCCGACAAATGCCGTTACCTAGCCTTTGGTAAAGCTTTAACAAACAAATACTATTTTACTGACAAAAATATTCCTATGACCCAGGTTTCCTTTTTTAAAAATCTTGGAGTCACTTTTTCCTCCTCTTTGTCTTTTAGTGAACACCATTCCCGTGCCGCTAAAAGATACTTCAGTCTTATTAAATTAAAAAAAAACTTTTTTCTATTTAACCCCTACTTGTTTTCAAATTCTTTATTCCAATTATATTCAACCTCACTTGGAATATTGCTTCCAAATTACATCCCAGATCTTAATTAAAAATAAGGTCTTTCTTGATAAAGTCCAACGCCGAGCCACTAAAATAGTTAAAGGCCTTAAAAACAAAGAATATAACTTCAGACTTAAACATTTAAATTTTTTCCCATTAAAGGAGAGGCGACTTCGAGGTGATCTTATTCTAGTCTATCAGTTACTTCACTTAAACCAGAAAAAGCTATTTATACCCACCAGAGCTAATTTTTTACGGGGACACAGATTTAAGCTTTTTAAACCCAGAACAAAGTCTCGATTTAAACTGCATCATTTCTCGCATAGGGTCATTAATGCCTGGAATTATCTTTCTAGCCATATTGTTAACTCCCCTAACCTTTCCTCCTTTAAAAATAATTATGACAAAGTTTTCCTTTCAACTTATACACATTAGTTCACTACTTTCCTTTTGTCCTATTTTTTCTCTGTTATTTGTTTTTTCTATATTCAATTTCCTCTTATCCCATTTCCCTGTTTTTACTTATCTTCTATCTCTTTTATTATTAACACTTTTTCTTTAATTATTGTTTCTTTACTGCTAATATATTCCTTCATTTCTTTTATGTTTATTCTTACAACCGATAAAATTGATGTCAAGAAATCAGTTACCAAAAGGTCCCTGACCTAATTAAACCGTTTCTCAAACTTGCAAACGCTCCAATAGACGTAGCGTGACGCGCTCACCGCGAGTTAAGACGTTATTATTTTATACTTATATTATCACAATTAAATTCAGTTATATATCTACGGTTTACCTGATGTTTTTCAATTTTTGACCTGTCATGTTTATTGATGTAGATGATATTTTAGTAGAGAGGAGTGAAGTTGTTTTTAGTTTAAGGTACTTAATAATAGTTCTATTTTTGGAAGATTATACCGCATTTTCAATTCAGGTATTCAGGTATATTCACGAGTAAGTAGGAGGAAACTCCTTTTGGTACTCGGTTCAAAATATCAGGTATTAACAAAATAAATCTTGAAAAAATTTTATGTGTATAAATATGGAATTATATATATATATATATATAATATAAAATTTAAGTATAATTGTGGGGAAAATAATTGTCATACGCCGATTTAAAGGAGTCAACAGACGGAGCTGAACAACGTGGTTCGGTAGAAGATTCCACGCGGATATGACCCTATACAAGAAATGGTTTAATCGTAACCGGGATTTAACTCTAGGTTTGGATAACTTAAAAGGGTGCCCCCTTCGAGAATTGTTAGCAGGGACGAGAAGATGTCCGACACCATTCAACTTTAATAATTTAAAAACTAAGATGAGGTCGCCCCGGAGCCTCTTATCTTGCAGTGGAATGATCTTAAGAGATTTTAAACGGTTTGGGTAACTTACATTCTTATGCTGACTGGGGATCTTAGTGAAGCTGCGCTGTACTTTTTCTAGAATTTTAATGCCTGCCTTTAGAGAAGGGGGTGTAACTTGGATACAGTATTCTAAATGTGGTTTGATATAAAGCTGGTAGAGTAGCAGTGCACAACTCATAGGGATATTACCAAGATTACGTTTAAAGAACTTGGTGAGTTGGAACTCCTTAGATGCAGCTATCCTATGGTGCAAAAAAAAAGTTTAGGGAGTGGTTGAAGGTAACCCCTAAATCCTTAACTAAATTAACTCGAGTGATGGGAAATGAGTCTGGCGCTCTGAATATATTGCTTGAAGGTTTACCAGCGGAGAAGTGTTTACACTTGGAAAAATTCAGAGGGAGCGCATTTGCTATAGACCAATTGTATATACCTAAAATATCTAGTTGAAGTTGTTCGGGATCGGAACTCCAAATTTTGACATCATCAGCGTACAGCAAGATGTCAGAACAAACAACAGCAGGTAAGTCATTAATGTAAATAATAAATAACAAAGGGCCGAGGACGGACCCTTGGGGGACGCCTGAGGTAATGTTGACGGCTGCGGAGGTGATGTCACCTAAGCTTACACTTAGCTGTTGATTGGAGAGGAAATCCCTTATCCAGTTGAGGGAGAGGAGGGCTGATCCAGCCAGCTCTTAGCTTATTCAGTAACGATGAGTGAGGTACTTTGTCAAATGCTTTGCAAAATCAAAGTAAATGACATCAATCGGTGAGAGTGCTCCAGCATTCTGGTAAGACTATTAGTGAACGTCATTAGATTGAAGAAGCAGGATTTCGAAGGTATAAACCCATGCTGGACAGGGTTTATGAAGTTGTTGCTGACTATAAAGTTTATTAAGTGGGACTTAATAATTTTCTCCAAAATCTTACTGGGAGCGGACAAGATACCAATAGGTCTATAACTCTCAGCCTTAAATCTACATCCGGATTTGTATATCGGTCTGATGTATGCTAATTTCCAAATGGAAGGAACCTTACCTTGTTTTAAGTAAAGGTTAAACAAATGGGCTAGTGCAGGGGCTAATTCCGCGGCGCACTCTCTAAGAATTTGCGGATATAATTCATTAAACTCCCTGGAGAAAGATTTTAATTTGGAAAGGAGATTACGGACAATCTCCGGAGAAATAAAAGGGGGACCTGATAAACGCAAGGGGCTAGTGGGTGGGCCTTCTATAAAATCCGTATTGAAGACAGATTGAAAGTATTTACTAAAAGTGTTACATACTTCAGGTAAAGGAAGAGGAGACCCATGAGTGTCCTTAAGTTGCGGGAAAGAATTGGTGTTCCCTCGTTTGTTCTGAATGAATTTAAAGAGCAAGCTCTTATCAGTCTTAGCTCTATTTAGGAGATTATAAATTCTGCAATGTTTGAGACTGGCAAGGCAGAGTGTACATTTGTTACGTAATACAAGGTACTCCTGAAAGAAACATGGGAGGCTGGTTGATTTCCACTGATAGAACATGCGATTGCGGAGTTTAATAAGTCTAATAAAACGTTGTGGAATCTTATTCAACAGTCGGGAAAACGCTCGAAAGGGGATAAAAAGTTTAACTCCCGACTTAATAGTGTTAGAGAAATATTCGTAGAAATTATCGACCTCGTCCGTAAAGGAATAAACCCATTTAAAACATTGAAGATGGTTCCTTAAACCCTCAAAATTTGCATTACTAAAATCTGGGATAAGCGCTGAACTAGGTTTGGCGATGGGGGCTGTATTTGGAAGATGGACCTCAAAGGCCAAAACAGAGTGATCACTCTTACCCAAAGCAGAGATAAAGTTTATTACATAGGGGAGATTTGTGAGAACTAAGTCTAAGCAAGAGGAAAAACAACCCACTCTATGCCTAGTGGAGGAGAAAACGTGTTGAAAAATTGCGTTTTTAATGCAGAATTGGAGAAAGTTAGAATCAAAGGAGTTGCCCTGACTGGATAGAGTGTCCCAACTGATAGTAGGGGCATTAAATTCACCCATATGCACTTGATACTTATGGGGAAAGGCACAGACTGAGTAAATTTCTTGTATTAATGCAGAATTGGAGGCTTCGGAGAGGGAAGGGGGTCTATAAAGGATAGAGAATTTGGCGTAGTCACCAAATGAGAAAAAATAGAGATAGAGAGAAGATCAAAACTTTGATTAGTAGGGTCTGTGGGAGGTAGAGGAGTATAGATTAGGCTGTCATAAATGTAAAAAAACAGCCGCACATCTAGATCGCTTTGAGTCAGACCGGATAATACTATAGCCTTGGATAGCAGTTCATTATCAAGAACATCATCCGACAGCCAGGTTTCAGTAATGCCAATTAAATGAGGCTTAGCATTAAGGGCTAATAAACTTAACTCACTGAGCTTATTAAGGAGACTACAAGCATTGGTGTAGTATATTTTTAGAGGGTAAGTGCAGGTTAAAGAAGGGGTCCTGTTCTTTTTAACCGGTGGAGAAATTGGACATGGCTCCGGGGCGTTAACGGAAAATCCTGGAAAGTAGGGCTCAGGGAAGGGCTGTTATCTAATCTCAAGGGAGTTAGTTTGATTAATGGAATAGCCGATAATTTCGGACAGACGGTGTTAGGCAATACTAGTGGTTTCCCAATCCTGTCCCTACTGGCGTGATACTTGTGCACCCGGATCTCCGGGAAACGGGACTTAACACCTAATCAACTACTGAGAATTTCGGATGCTATGTCAGGAGAGTTGAAGGAGACAATTACTGGGAGGAAAGGGAGGTTTCGTTTACAGGACATGCGCGTAGCCTTGAAATTAATTGGCTGGGAATGGCATGTCTTAACTATCTCGGAAACTATCTTTTTGAATCCGTACGATACGCTTGCGTGACGTGCGCTCATAAGTTGCTTATTGTTTTCGCGCTTGCAAAAATGTTTCATGTTTACGTGTTTTTTTGGTGTTATTTGCTTAGTTTTTTTGGGTGTTTTTGTGTATAATTGAGCAATTTTTGATTGCCTATTTGTGTTTCAAGCCCGAACTGTATGTGTCGTGCTTGATCCTCCATTGTTTATTCTCTCTAACCCGATTATCACATTGCTTTGCGTGTGATATTTTATTTTTATTATATTTTAGAAACTTTTGATTTTTCAATGAAAGTTTCTCAGGCAGCGATTTGTGACCGTCGGGTGTAACACTTGGTTCCATGAAAACTGCACCGGTCTCTCAGAGGTTATCTACAACGAATTGGCTACTAGCGAGGTTGATTTTAACTGCATAAATTGTATTTGGTCATCAGACTCTTCTCTTGTCGCCCATCCCTGTGTTATCTCCAAGTCCGACCCCAAAATTGATACTAAGTTAGACCTCATACTAGATCTACTTAACGACGTCAAACTCAGTAACACCAACATTTGCAAATCTTTCAATGATTTAGCTGAGTCTCAATCTACCCTACATGTTCAATCCAACAAACACTGATGAGATCATCCTCAGGCGTCCCTCAAGGGTCCGTCCTCGGCCCTTTGTTATTTATTATTTATATTAATGACTTACCCGCTGTTGTTCGTTCTGACATCTTAATTGTCGTTATACCGGTGATAGAAGATCGCGAAATTAGAAATCATTTCGAATTTGGAAAATATTGATCTTGTTCTTCCAATTTTTTAATAAGGAGGGTGCGGAATGAATGTTGCATCAAACGTATCCGATTACCTGCTGTTGTTTGTTCTGACATCTTGCTGTACGCTGATGATGTCAAAATTTGGAGTTCCGATCCCGAACAACTTCAACTAGATATTTTAGGTATATACAATTGGTCTATAGCAAATGCGCTCCCTCTGAATTTTTCCAAGTGTAAACACTTCTCCGCTGGTAAACCTTCAAGCAATATATTCAGAGCGCCAGACTCATTTCCCATCACTCGAGTTAATTTAGTTAAGGATTTAGGGGTTACCTTCAACCACTCCCTAAACTTTTTTTTTGCACCATAGGATAGCTGCATCTAAGGAGTTCCAACTCACCAAGTTCTTTAAACGTAATCTTGGTAATATCCCTATGAGTTGTGCACTGCTACTCTACCAGCTTTATATCAAACCACATTTAGAATACTGTATCCAAGTTACACCCCCTTCTCTAAAGGCAGGCATTAAAATTCTAGAAAAAGTACAGCGCAGCTTCACTAAGATCCCCAGTCAGCATAAGAATGTAAGTTACCCAAACCGTTTAAAATCTCTTAAGATCATTCCACTGCAAGATAAGAGGCTCCGGGGCGACCTCATCTTAGTTTTTAAATTATTAAAGTTGAATGGTGTCGGACATCTTCTCGTCCCTGCTAACAATTCTCGAAGGGGGCACCCTTTTAAGTTATCCAAACCTAGAGTTAAATCCCGGTTACGATTAAACCATTTCTTGTATAGGGTCATATCCGCGTGGAATCTTCTACCGAACCACGTTGTTTCAGCTCCGTCTGTTGACTCCTTTAAATCGGCGTATGACAATTATTTTCTCCATGATTATACTTAAATTATATATATATATATATATATATATATATATACAATTCCATATTATACACAACATTTTTTCGAGATTTATTTTTGTTGATACCTGATATTTTGAACCGAGTACCAAAAGGAGTTTCCTCCTACTTAACTCATGAATATACCTGAATGGATTGAAACGTTAAGAGGAATGGTTTGATCTTCTTTTTGGTTAGTTTAACATTGCGTTGTTATATTTATTTATTAAAATTTTTGGATATTTTAATTTTTTTAATAAAATAGTTTAAGTCATTTATCTTGAACAAGATAAAAAGAAACAACTTTAACACGTATTTACTACCCTTGATTTGTATATTTTAAAATAGCTTTGAAGACGTTATTATTTTATACTTATATTATTACAATTAAATTCAGTTATATATCTGCGGTTTACCTGATACGTTTTTCAATTTTTGACCGTTATGTTTATTGATGTAGATGATATTTTAGTAGATAGGAGTGTAGTTGTTTTTTAGTTTAAGGTACTTAATAATAGTTCTATTTTTAGAAGATTATACCGCATTTTCAATGTTATCTATAAACAAAAGTTAGTGGTAGATTTACTTCACTAGATGAGGCGCACATCACGTCACACATTAAGTGGAGCGTTATTTATTTTTTTCTCTTCTTATTTTGAAGATTATTACAGTGTTTTTGCATTGTAATACGAAACTTGTTTTATTGTTACTTTTGTATATTTATTATTTTTGCTCGCTTTCCATAATTGTTAAGTGATCCACCATATTACTTTTAATATTTCTACCCTTGATTATTCCACTGTCGCTACTTCTGTGCTTCCTTATTTTCTGTTTTTATTTCAGCCCTTTTCGTTTATCTTTCCCCTGATGTTTGATATTTTTGAACCGAGGATCATAAGAAGTTTCTCCTATCCAACTCCTGTACCCACGTCTATCTTGATTTTGTCTTAATTTCAAAATATGTTTTTGTGGCAAATCTCTCTTTACTTTACTACTTATTTCATATTTCTCCTTAAAAATTTGAGACAATTCAAATACCGAGTACTAAAAGGCGTTTTGGTCTACTAAACTTATGAACAATCCTGAATCTATTGATTAGTTACACGTTCGCATAACATCCCGAATAATCTCCTTCCACTGTTTACGACGTTTTGAGGCGTGCGGAGATCAATCAGCCCAACAATAATTGTTTTCAAAATATGGCCTCGGCTAAAATAACGTGATGATTGTTTCAAACAGCATCTATCCAAGTACGTTTCTGATTAATTGGAAAAAAAACAACTGGCATTTAGACAGGCCAAAGGTACAATACGTGAGATTGCATCAGTATTTCTACAAAGAATGTGTCCAAGCCAGCGTAATCTTAATTGTCGTTATACCAGTAATAGAAGATCGTGAAATTGGAAATCATTTCGAATTTGGAAAATATTGATCTTGTTCTTCCAATTTTTTAATAAGGAGGGTGCGGAATGAATGTTGCATCAAACGTATCCGATATATCTTGCTTTAAATTTGTTAAGCTTTATAATTTCTGAACAGTTAAGAGTTCAGGTTTCAGCTGCATACAGAAGTACTGTGCAAATTAATGAAGAGAAAATGCTCATTTTTGTGTTTGGATTGCTGTCTCCAAATTGGGTTTGCAACAACCAAACAAATTCGACGATTTGCCTTATTAGAATTGACTGAAAATCCCAGATTCGTAAATTCCTTTACATTTGGAAGTACATTTTTTTACTACTTTGAATGTTTGTACGGGAAACCCATCTTTCAGCAGTGGACATTTTAACGGAGCTGAACATGGCCCCTCATTTTAGTGCCGGTGATGGGATTTGAACCCATGTCCACTCAGGTCTAAGTGTACCGCTAGACCATTTGACACATGAAACTCGCATTAGGTGTTTGTAATGACATGATGACAGATTTGTTAGAGTTCATTTCCAAACCGTATTCTCCGATGATGATGAATATTTGCTCAAGGATATCCAATGCGCCCTGCAGCTGAACTTGATCCTCAGTGGGATGGGCGTTGTATCAACATACATACTTTCCATTTGTACGGAAAATTTTGGCAATTATACCATTGGTTGCATGGTTGAACAAAAGTGGAGTAGCCACCCATTTTTGACGGACATTACTGCAAATTTTTAATGCTTTGTAGTAGATCTGTTGCAATTATAGATTGCAGTAGTTGGGGTTTTGTGCATAGCACGTACGAGAATTACAAGTTTCAATGGTGTTCCATTACGTAAAATAACGATCCAATGTCGTTCTTTATTTAGCGAGTTGTAGGCTGAAGTATATTTTATGAACGTAGGACACAAACTTTGCCCAGAACGTATCGAAACGTATATGAATTTGATTAACGCATTTCATGCGAGGACGAAAACCAATTTGATTTGGATGTGTTTTTCTCTCCGAGAGATTCTGTTCAATTATCGTTGAAGTGGTAATTTTGAAATCTACGCATATTAAACTGATGTCCCTATAATTAGCAGGCATTTGTCGATCTTCTTTTTGTGAACAAGAACAATGGTAGTAGAGTGTCAGTTATGCAGAAATCAGTTGTGATACCACAGGTCTTTCGTAAGCTGCGAGGGACCATATTTGAAAACACGTAGGAATTCCATTGAAACTGGCGGCTTTCATAGCCTTGAGTTTTTGAAAATGCGCATAATATTGTTGATGGTGGGGGGAGGTTAGTGAAATTTGATAAATTGCCAAAGTATCTGTGTTAAGCACGGATTGGTCGTGCAACCATCCTGTCGTGATTTCAGGATGGTTTAAAGTTTGATTGAAATGGAGTGACTAGTCTTTGTTTAAAACTCCAGATAATACAACTTTAACTTTGTTGTCATGGTATAGTTGATACAATTTCTTGTAAACGTTCCCACTTCTTATTCATCTGCTACATAATCCCAATGTTTTTGCTTATCCTGAAGACGCAATAATCTTGCTTTACTTTTTCTGGAGGCTTTCTTTGCTTGTGCATAATGATTTTGAGAATTGGTGGACAACCAGTTTGGTCCCTTTTCAGTTGATTAAACGGGGGAGTTCCAAACTAACTGCATCGATTTTTCGTTTCAAAATGTTCCATGACTAATTTATTCCCATACCACAATTTGAGGCAGCAACTGAAACTGATAAGTAGGCATTAGAAAACTTGTCAGTATATTTGCTGTGCTTAAGTATGTATTAGTCTAGAGCAGGAATACTGGGTCAAGTCTTGGCCATTCTGGAACGTAGCCAAAGCGAACACGAAACAAGTGAATGATCGGAATTATTCTTCATTCCAGTTTGGCATTCTTTGTATGCGCGGAAATCCTTGATTGCACTAAACCAGTCTGATTTTATCAGGATTATCTCCGTTAGCCCAAGGACTACATATGATATACGTATAACTTAAGATACTGTAACGGCAGCCCAGTTATACCGCTGTGCACTCGGTTCCTGCTGTTATTAGTCTAGATGCCTTTCAGCACCTAGTCCAAGATGCACTACGTAGAGGTGGAGCAGTTAAAATTATTTCTATTATTGAAATTTGAGACTTTATAAACATTACTATAATCCTCAGGATCATGAGCATGAAATATTTGTATATAACATGGTTAAACATGTTTGAAATTTAAAAATGTTATTGATTAATTTGAACGTTTTCTAGTTTTCAGTTTTGTGATAAATAAACTGCCTAGACCTGCAAACTCTAAGAATTATAAGAATGTGATGAAAAAACAATATTTGTAATGATCAGTAATGTTCATTTGAGTGGTTATAACTGGAAACTTAAAAACTGGGTAGTTAATTTATTCGTAACAAAATTTTATAAATTAAACTTGCTACAGCAGTAGAAATGTTACCGACCAGGATTACCTCCCTTATTCCAACGGCCGCATATGGTATACTTTAAGATACTTTTTAAATATCCTGGGTTTATGTTTACAGTCATCCGAAACATGGAACAGATAAACAAATGTAAAAGCGAATAGATGAAATTTGTTAAATAGCGGATGTTTTTTTGTTGCTAGTGCCTTGCACTCATTTCGAACAATAAGATCATGGAAGGAATTGACTTCTGTTTACAAATATCACATTGTCACAATTAGATGAAAAAATTATTTTTTTTTGATGAAGTTTTACGCTTACTATTTGTTAGATCAAATGAAAACCTTAACATAAGTACACGATATTAAAAAAAATAGAATTATTGATTTTATAAATTATTTATTAACGTTTTATTTAGAATTATTGTCCAATGCAAAGAAAGACTGTTATTTGTTCTATTTGCCTGAACATTTTATTTCAACCAATTGTTCTTCCTTGCAGTCATGAATTTTGTAAAGACTGCTTGCTGAAATCTGTACAATACAATTCGTATCAATGTCCCATCTGTCGTTATCGTCTATCCAACTGGTTGCGTAAAATAAAGGACATCGATTCAGTTATTTCTATCACAAATGAAAATGAATTGCGTCGCCTATTTCCCAATTATTATCAAGAAAAAGAGTCGGGAAAATCACCATGCCTTTCCAAATCAGAACGAAAAATACTTGATCAACTGGATCAAAGTTGGTTTGACATTTTAGTTTACACTGTTGAAAAAAAAATAGATGTTGCGCCATACACATCATTGTCCGCTCCAGGCGACGTGTATGCTGAATATATTGGCGAATGTGAAAAGTACAGCAAAATGCGTTTGCTACAAGAAAATCAAAATGAAGAGGCATCGTTGGCTCTAGCTGCACAACTTTTACTTGAAGATAGTTTTAATAATTCACATGAATTTTCTGTACCGCAATTAGATGGTAAATGCTTGTCACAAATTTAACCTTTGTTTAGAAAATCATGTTGAAGACAAAACATTGAAAGTTCTTCGATCAACTTCATTTTCCAAGCGAGAGAGCAAAAATCTCAAAAGTTCTAAGCGAAAACATTCTTTGCGGAAGAATAGTAATAAACGCGATTCCACTATTCTTGAATATGCAGTGGACAAACACTCTAGTACTCACCAATCTTGTAGTAATTCAATGTATGACCAGGTAACATTTTATTTTATATTTAAATGATTCTAGGTAGATGAATGCCACTAAGTATTGCTTTTTAAAACGTTTATTTTAATTGTAATAATTATGGCGTTCGATAACTTAGTTCGGTTTGATTTTCTTTCCCACTCTTCCATACTTATTTTGTCTACTGTTGGCTTGCTTATTTAGAATTTCAATTTGAATTAGTGGCAGGATTATTATTCATCGGACTTTTATTTTTTGACTTGTCTACCACCGCGTTTGATTTTTATTAAAATTACAGTTTAGTTGTATATTTTGAACCATTCAATTTCCTTGATGGCAATTTGATTAAACAGCTCAACTTTATTACTCGAAGTGTCCCCCGTTGCAAGTTCGCTAACCCTATTGCAGAATGTTGCTAACCTTGCTACGATTGTGTTAGGAAAAGATTCAAACAATCATGAACCAGCGGCCTGATGTCTGAACCATTCGGTCATCCTCAATTTGTAAAAAAACGTGGCATTTATCTTTGAGAATGCGCTGAATGTATCAGTTGAATCAGCATTATTTATAAGATTATTTTTATTGTTACTGCTTTGAATTTTTTATTTTGGTTGGTGACGTGGTCACCTCTTCATTATTTCCCATATTTATACGACATGTAGAACGATCGATTTCGATGGCTTGACAAGCGTAGACAAACGTGGAAGAATAAGAAAGTTTCTTGGCTGGTAGACGGCATCCTTGTGACGTCGCCACTGTTCACAAAGATTGACGAGACCACCTGATTTTTTGTCAGGGTTATCTCCCTTAGCCCAAGGGCTACCTATAATATACGTATACATTTAGATACCTTTTAAGTATCCTGGGTGTATGTTCGCACCCACCCGCCGTAGCGGAAGCCCAGTTATACCGCTGTGCACTCGGACCCTGCTGTTATTAGTCTAGATGCCTGTTGGCACCTAGTCCAGGATGCACCACGTGGAGGACTAACAGTCAGGAATATCACCATCATTGGAAATTGAGACTTCACATAAGCATTACTCAAATCCTCAGGATCATTAGCATCCCACTGCTTTAAATGTTCTAAGGAAAACCCATTTTTTAGAAATTGACATTTTAGTGAAGCCGAATGGCGGTTCTCAAACCCAAAGTTCGAGTCCAATGTTCTACGGCTAGATCACTCTGGCAAATTTTTTACTTTGCTAATATACGTCTACATGGACAACTTGTAATTAAAATGGATTAATACACACCGATATCTAGTAAAGTATCGGTGTACAATAATCTTACATTTTTGTGTATATATTTTAGATTACTAATGATGAAGCATTTGCACGAAAATTACAAGCGCGATATTTGAAAGTGAATTCAACGGATAAAACGAAAAATACAGATAGCAACTACTAATCAAGAACAAGTAAAGACTTGTCACTAAGATGATTTTTATTTAAGATTGTTTTTACTCACATTTTTTATCAAATTTATCTATTGAAATATAAACCAAACGACAATATAATTTTGCACATTTATCAAAATATATCAATTACATTATGATCGTTTTTTCTATTACGGGGTTATTTTAACTAAGAGCATCAATTCAATGAGATGGCAAGGTCAAGTTCGTGTTAGTTCTTTGTATTTGTTATATTTCAAACTCTTAAATATTTACAAATGGAGGCGACGTTTAACGCACATAAATAGGGTGATGATTTTATATTTATATTACAAACCCACATAAAAAATTAGCATTGTTTATAAAAACACACATTGTGTTAACTAGTGATGACATCAATTTAAAGCTTCTTGTTTGAAACTTTAGCAAAAAGCATTTTTGTACATTTAACGGAATCAAGTAATGGGCCGAATTTAGTGTCAATAGTGGAACTCAAATACAGATACGAATCGAAAGTATTAACACCAGTACAATAGAGCAAATACCTTTAATGATTTCGAACAATTATATTTTTGTACATGTAAGTAGAAAAGAATATATAAAGCCAACGAAACCAAACTAATTGGGATTTATGGGCCAACATACTTAAATAAGGAATTGCAAGTAATGAGATGGGGGTACAGACGTAATTTTCTTTGTACATTAGAGAAACGAAAAAATCTACCAAAAAGCAGTATTTACGTAAGATTGGCAATGATTTGAGGAAATATACAGTTGGCAGCTTTTCACTGTTTTTCAATGCCTTCCATATTGAGCAATGGTTTGGATGACCACTGACCCCATATTCATCGAATGAGATAATTGATTTCGTTTCGTATTTTTCACATGTTTGGTACACAATATTGATCAACTCGTCACATGGCCAATCAGAATAGGGTGTATCCTGAAAATTATCGGTGTTTATGGTTGTCAAATGTCTGAATTTCATCAATGTCGATGCTTTTCGAAGCTCAGCAATTCGTTTTCCTCCAAGGTTGAGGTAATTACCAGTGGATAAACATAATAAATCCACTTTTAACCCGGAAAATACAAGATTTTGTACAATAGGTGCAAAAAACATTGATTCATCGTCTGGATGGGCGATAACAAGAAGTACGGGGTCACAGAAATCGAATGATTTTGACCGTGAAAAAAGAATATAACATAGCCACCAAATGGTAGATATGGTAAATAATACCAAACCTATTAAAATGAAATGAAAAAATCTAATATATCTTACAAAAAGTAATATACGAATTTTGAAAAAAAAACAATATCATATACCAATCTAAGTAATAAAATATAATTACGAATATACAAATAATGGTAGCACCTTTCTCAGTCTCTAAAACAATCATTTAAAAAACAAATGCAACTACAGCCACGGTGATGTGCTAGCGTCCTTCATCAATAATAATGGTTTTTAAAACTGACATGATCGACAAATTGCGGCAAGTGCTTTTCTTGTCTTAATATGATTGCATTATTCCAACTTATTAAGATATAATTTATCGTTAATTCGCTTTTGTTTCATTATGTGAATTATACATATGTATAAATAGCTGATAGATGGCATTTTTGGGAGGGTACCACTATTCATAAACATTGATTGGAAAACGGATTTTTGTCAGGTTTGTCTCAATAGGCCACATGGTATGTATGTACTTTAAGCTACTTTTTAAATATATTCAGTGTATGCCTCCACCTACCCGTCAACTCGGAAGTCCGATTATATCACTGTACAATCTGTCTCTGATTCGTGGTAGCTTAGCACCAGGATGCACTACAGGAAAATATGAAGCAAAAATATTTCCAATATTAAAAAAAAGGTTTCATAATCATTCGTCACATACTATCCATTTTTAAGAAGTGATTACGATTAATGACTCAATAAATAATACAACCATCTACAAACAGGCCACAGACAGTATGACTGTAAAGTTATTGTAGCATGAGATATCTTTACTAACATTAAAAAATTGAATAGTATAGCACCCAAAAGCTCTTCCCATTTTCTCTTAATTAAAAATAATCTCCTTCCATAATCCAATGAGTATAAAAAAATTCAATTACCGACTAACAAAACAGGAGCTAAAATATACTATCGTACTTTTATACATAAACAAAAACTTTATACAAACATTAAAAATTAATAAATTTTATACGTTGAGACATAATTAAGCAATCACAAAAATTAAAACATTGTAAAACAAACTGTTCTTTAAAAATTGCGTTAAAATTAATTTAAAAAACATTCCAAATTGTTAACATTTTCAAAATGATCACAATATTATTTAATACAATGATAAATAATTCGTATCTCACTAGCGAGATAAGGTGCACGTCACGCTGCAAGTTAAGTGGAGCGTTATTTATCCTTTTTGAAAATCATTGCAATTTTTGCATTGTAATGCAAAACTTGCTTTATTATTACTTTTATATATTTATTAGTTTTGCTCAATTTCCATAATTGTTAACTGTTTCACTATCTACCTTGATTTTATCTGAATTTCAAAATTTTTCTGTGACAAATCCACTTTTACGTATAATGCCGTATTCCCCTAGAAATTTAATAACCAAGTACTAAAAGGCGATTTGGAATACTCAGCTCATGAATAATCCTAAATTCGTCTCTGCTCTCCAATCTTCTTCTGTAACAGCTTTTCATTCTTTTGAGGTCGGTCATCCCTGTTATCTAATTCATAAAATTAATACGTTCTAAATTTACCCTTTTAAAATTAAATTATAAAGCGTATATTGTTTGTTAATAATACATTAATTAAATTAACACAATTATCACCTGTTCTCACAATAAGTTATAGAAATGGTAAATAGTAAAATAAACTAATCGTAATAAAAATACTATATAAGCGCACATCCAAGTTTAACGTCGCTAAATGTCTATTGAAAATGTTTACCGTTAAACAATCCAGTGGTAAAGACTAAATAATAAAAATATCTAACAACTTTAAAATATATTGCTATACTCAAAAGCTGTTTTAAAAATACAGCTACATTTACTACACTAAAATTAAAAAAAACATACGTACTTGCAATAAATATAAATGACAGCATCAAGTATAAATCAAAATTACTTAAAAGAATAACTCAAAACAGGTAAATCGTGTAAAAAAAAGTTAGTTAATTTAAACGTTTATAAAACCAAGTATTAAATTTAATTTTTTTAAAAATACTAATAAAATGTTTATTATAAAAAAAATTAAATGTTTCTATTGTATCTTAAAATATGTAGTGTTTAAAAAATTTAGCACAATTAAGTTAGGAATCAGGAAGGTACGCAAGGTGCATAAAAATTTATCCTTTTGATCCTTGGTTTTTAATGTATCTAAAAGTTTAAAATCGGGAAGAATAAAGAGGGAGGAAGAAACTGGGACAAGACAGTAATAATTTATATAAAGGGCAAATAGTAATAACGGGAATAATAATAAGTGAACAAGTTAGACGATATATATAGATAAATGAAGAAATTAAATAAAAAAAGTAAGTAAATACTAATTACAATTCTTTTTAAATAACTTTAACGACTTAGAATTAACTATGTGACTGGAAAGTTTATTCCTTTCTGTAATTTTTTTAAAAATTTTTATTTAAAATTTTATGTTTACTACTTTGAATGTTTGGACAAAAAACATCTTTCAGCAGTGGACAATTAGCGAAGCCAAACGTGGGCCCGCATTTTAGTACCGGCAATGGGATTCGAACCCATATCCACCGAGGTCCGAATTCGAGCGCTGTACCGCTAGACCACCCCGGCATGTAATGGATCTATATATGAAGTGATTTTGTCTGATGCTAGTAAGAGCAATGGATTTGTAAATTTTATAATATTTAAAAAAAATGAGTCATGCAATTGGCATTAAATAATTAATAGATTAAGATTAAGTCGACTCGGACTCGCTTATTTCCTAATGGGAATAGCATTAGTACCCGTAAAAGCTCTGGGTACGATTTGAGTCGAAGCTCATGTGGGAGTCTTGAGAGCGTTTTTTAGACTTTTTTAAATTGATAAATATCCGCTTTCCACGATGGGGCTGTTACTTAAATACAATACTCTAGATGCGGTCTTATATGTAACATCAAAATTCAACAAAAACAATCTTATGGAATCTTACCTAAATTACGTTTGAAAAACTTAGTTAAACCTAAACATTTTTGAGTGGCCTTTGTGTAATGTGTAAATACCAAAAATAGCGTAAAGGTAATCACTAAATTTTTAACCTCATTTACAGTAGTAATAGTTTTATCATAAATCTAAAATATCTTTTCCGACGATTGTCCAAATGTTGTATACCTACATTTATTCAAAGTTAAAAGCAGTTTATTTTTAATCAATTAACGATAAATCTTGTTAATATCTTGTTGCACCGGCCATTTCATATTTAACCGTGAAAATTTACAGCAATTTGAGAAACCGAGTACAAAAGGGCACTATGGCCTACTCAACCAGTAAACAATCCTGAATTCTGAATCCTGTAAATCAAATAATAAAAAATTATTAAAATTTGTAAAATATTATATAAAATTTAACTACTCTACACTAAATAAGTTTGTAAATTTTATTTAATATGAAAATATAATTATAGTAAAACGTAAAATATTAAACTTAATTTTATTAAAAATATTAAAAAAATTATACATATTTATTTTAATAATTATTATGTATTTTAAACTGTTTACCGTTTAAAAATAGTTGTTTATATGTGATAAATATTTTTGTTTATGAATCCTGAATCCTAAGTACGTTTTTATGAATGCAAGGTTGAATTCTCGTACGGAGTATTAATGACCTGACTGTGGTTAAATAGAAATTTTATATTTATTAAAATGAAATACGAAAACGAAACACGTAATATTAAATTATTATCTTATAATTTTTAGTAAACAATTCTATTAATCATTTGTATCAATCACAGTATCAGCTAAATGAATCACAAGTATAATAATTTTTTTAATAGTGAATTTTAGGTTAGATGGTTTTATCAAAAATATAATGATAAAAATTGGATTATGTTTAATGGTTCGGATTCTCTGCAAATCGAAAAAAGTTATAGATATTTTCACATGAATTTAATGGATAACTGTACACCAGAATCCAATTATTCACATTCTAGCGTGTTAGTAAGAGGGGGTCTTTATGAAATTAATTTTGAAAAAAATTGTTGTGTACCTATATATTGGTCAGGTAACAAAACGAAATTATTTTGTTTTTATTGTATATTTTTTAATAAAATAAATTTTAACAATTATGAATATTTTATTAATTAAGTATATAATTTGTAATATTCAGCTTGCACTAGCAGTATAATATTTATTATATTTTAAAATGTAATATATAGACATTATTAATGTATAATAATTAATATATTATTTTTTGTAAGTTTGTATGAATTATTTTTTTAATGTAAAAGTTTATTAAATAAGGCATTTTTTCTTAAAACATCAAGGTTGAAATTTTTTTTAACTAATTAAAATTTTAAAATTAAAAAGTTTAAATATTGCAACTTACAACAAAACTAAATATGTGGATTATTTTGTTAAAATTTTCAATATGTAATTGGATATTAATATTTTATTGTAAATGTAATGATTTATATATAGTAGGTATAATTTATGAAAATTAATTAAAAACAATTTATTTATTTAGTTTTTGACATTTTTAGTTACGAATATTTAATAAACTGATTATTATAATTATTGATTTTCCCTATGAACAAACAGCATTTTTAAGATTTGTGAGCTGTTTACACTTGTTTATTTAAATACTGCAAGTTGACTAATTAAATTGAACTGATTATGTTTAACGGACTGAATAAACGCTAGTTTTAGTTTGTTTGTTTTCTGTTATTATAATCTATATTGGCAAAGAACTATGACTAAGTATTCCTAATTAAATGGATTCGATTATTACAACGTTCGCTTACTCGTTAAAGATTAATGTTAATTTGCACGTTAATTTTATTTTGAATTGATATAATTTGGGTTTAGTGCAGATAATTATTTACTTAAATAAAATTGTGGTTAATGTTTGTTTTAATCATAATTAACTTAATTAACTAAATGGTTTTATGTAATTTTATAAAATTCAAATTATTAGAATTGAAAATTAAATTATAAATTAAAATTTTGAAAGCAAATTTTTTATTTTTTAAAACAAAGGTTAATAATTGCATATTGTTTAGTTACATTTAGTTTTAATATTTTTATGTTTAATGTAGTTAAAGCGTCATTATTATTATTATTATTATTATTATTACAATTATATCTAGTATTTTAGTTAAAAATTTAGGTACTTTTAATTTTTCTTAGTTTTTAAAAATGTTGGGAAATATTAAAGTGTTTATATAAATTTAATGCGTATTATGAATAGGAGTAATATTATGTTATTACTATTTGTGTTTAAAATTCATTCATTTTTTTCATTCATTTTGGTTGGTGACGTGGTCACCTCTTCATTATTTCCCATATTTATACGACATGTAGAACAATCGATTTCGATGGCTTGACAAGCGTAGACAAACGTGGAAGAATAAGAAAGTTTTTTGGCTGGTAGACGGCATCCTTGTGACGTCGCCACTGTTCACAAAGATTGACAAAGCCGCCTGATTTTTTGTCAGGGTTATCTCCCTTGGCGCAAGGGCTACTTATGATATACGTATACATTTAGATACCTTTTAAGTATCCTGGGTGTATGTTCGCACCCACCCGCCGTAGCGGAAGCCCAGTTATACCGCTGTGCACTCGGACCCTGCTGTTATTAGTCTAGATGCCTGTTGGCACCTAGTCCAGGATGCACCACGTGGAGGACTAACAGTCAGAAATATCACCATCATTGGAAATTGAGACTTCACATAAGCATTACTCAAATCCTCAGGATCATTAGCATTCCACTATTTGTGTTTAAAATTATCAAAATTATTAAATAAAAATAGTTTAGAGAATTAGAATGGTTATAATTAGTTGATTACTAAGCCTGAGAAAAATAATTTTTACAGTAAGTATATTTATTTTATTGTTTCTTTTACGTTATCAACTAAGTTTGTTTATTAAATTTTTAATAAATGAACGTAAGATAAAAGTTGAAATAAATTATAAATATATACTTAATTATAATGAATGATTAATACTCAGTTTATTAATTAATACAGTTATTTAAGAAACAATTTTTAATATAGAATATGTATGTTTTAAAAAAATTAATGTAATATTATTGGTTTGACTGTTATTTATTTACATTATAAAAAGTACATACAAAACCTAACTTATTGTATCGTATAACTAAAACATTTATAAAAAATATTTTGTACATATTGAAAAAGATGCACAGGATCAAGCTTCAATTCTTAGGGGTATATGGTTTTGCGAATGTTCGGAAGTTTATAAACCGTTAGAAGATGAAAATATGATTGAACATTTAGAATCCCGTTATATTGATTTATGTTCAAAAGAAAGTTTTGATACAATCGATAATTGTGATAATAGATTAAAAAGTGATAACGTTGATAATAATGAGTCATTAATTGATTGCAACAATACTGAACAGGATTCTAAATTAGTAGATGCGACTCACCTCTCTACTGAAATCAACAAAACACAAGATGAAGAAAGTTTTCAAGTAAAAGCGGATGTTTTAATTGAAAATTCATCAAATGCTAGAAAAAAATGTACGTTTTGATGTTTTTATTAAAGCTACATTGATTGATTTATTTTTAACTATTAATATATATATATATATATATATATATATATATATATATATATATATATATATATATATATATATATATAATTTTAGCCTGTTACACAGAACAGTTTTTAAACTATCATTTAGACTGGTACACTAAAGATAAAGTATATTTGTACTATGAATGTACCAGTTTTTATATTCGGCAAAAATTGGGATTACAAAAAGGTAAGTATATTATACACTTATTAAACTAAAATTTTTGATTTCATTATTTCAAGAATATTGATAAACAATTTAGATTACTTTATAAATTATTTAATTAAAGAAAAACATAATACTTATACAAAGTTTTATCGTTTTTGCAATTAATACAATCCTATTATATACCACCATAAAAGTTGAAATTTTACATTAGGTTTAATAATACTGTTTGTGTATTATATGGTTTATAACAAATAAATAGATACATTACTGGGAAAAAACGTAGTCATTAAACTAAATAATTTTTAGCAACTACGTAACTCAGAAAAAGAACACTGTTTAATTATACTGTATACAATACTATATAATAAGCAAAATAAATTTTTAATTTTATTAAAATATATTAATAATAAAAAAATATAAAAATGTAACTGGTTTATAATTAAAAGTTGAGTAAAATTATGATGATGAAATATAACTTTAAATATTAGATAAAATATACAGAATATTTAAGTTTTTGGTTACTAAATAATTGATTATATAATACGCTACAAAATATTAAATTATAAATGTGATTATCATTTTTTTAAAATTATATGTAAACATAGGTGTAGAGTAATATATATTATTTAATGCAATCTATAATTTTTATGTTTATTCTTAAGAAGTTTTAAAGAAAACTAATCAATATTAATAATTAATATAGTATGAACAATTTTTTATTTTGGTTTACTATTTTATATAAAAGTTACATATATATATATATATATATATATATATAGAGAGAGAGAGAGAGAGAGTAATTATTGAATATTTTGTAATAATTTTTATTTACGTTTAAATTGGTTATATGTATTTTAATTGGTATATATATATATATATATATAATTATACAACTCATTAAAGGTGTACTTTAAATTATTTATCATATTGTAATTAGCAATAAATAATTGACTAATTATTTTAAAAACATTTTATTTACATTTTTTAAAGCTCGCTAGAAAGGTGTCGTTTTTCATGCTAAATAAAAAATTGACGTTTTGTAGCAACATATATTTTTTTAAACCAAAAAGCAGTTTACAATATTTTAAAGAAATTTGAGTTGTTTTACGTGTAAAGAATAATTGAAACTTTGATTTACTTTAAAATACTCGAAAATTGTGTTGTTTTTGCATTTATTTAGTTGGTACACGTTTACATCGTGGTTTTAATGAGATAGCGCTGGATTCTGACAAGTCTTGTGATGTAACTCATTTGTGCTTTCTTGTACATGGGATTGGACAAAATCTGGGATATTTTCCTATTGTAAAAAGCCGCAATGAGTGAGTTGTATAAACCGACAATAATAATTATTACTGTTATTGTTGTAACTGTAGGGATTTGTATGTTTCGATTGATTATTGTTGATATTCTGTGATAAAAGGTGCCTAGCAGTGCTGGATGACGTAATAAACCAGCTACATTATTGAAGTATTCACTATTGTTTTATAATTAATAATAGAATTTAAGGATAAGCATAGTTAATACAGTTTAACATCACCAAACGTTTTCTAAACTTTACTAAGTGCACTATCAGAGTTTGGATACCACAGATTTTGAGTGTTTATTAGAAAACTGCTTTGTTTGATCAAGTATTAAATGTTTGAAATAAAATTTACTTTTATATAAGTACTATTTTTTACGTTAGAGTTTTATTTACTTAAAATAATACATTTTATTTCTGGTTTTAATATTTTAAACGTTTTGCTTTTTTGCAAAACAATGGTTTATATTCGGTGCCGTTAATGGGATTCAAATTCCTACCTGTACTAGAGTATAAAAACATAGGAAAATCATAAGTTGGTGGCAGAACCACTTCTTTATTAATTTCAAGTTTGAATAGCTTCTTGAATTTGTTTACAAAAAGGTTACCGGATGCGAATTGAACTTGGGAGGTATAAATGAAGTTTGTTGGCTAGAAGACCACTTTCTTGCGACGACGCCAGTGTATATAGGAATTGAAGAGGGTATCTTTTTAAGCGTTGACGCTGGCTACCTTGAGATACTTTTTAAGCATCTTGGGTGTATGCTAGCACCTATTCACTGAACGGGAATCCAGTGAACATCCGGTTATATTGTTGTGCACTCTGTTTCTGCTGATATTAGTCTAGATGTCTGTTGGCATCTAGTCCAGGATGCACCACGTGGAGAACAAACAGTCAGGAATATCACTATTATTGGGAATTGAGATTTTATAAGCATTACTCAAATCCTTAGGATCATTAACATCTCTACTAGGGTACAAGTTAATGATGTTAGCACTATTAAGAAAATTTTTATAACGTGTACTTAGTTCTGATGTTTCCATTTTGTAAAAAGCTTTTGTAAAATATGTAAATGACAAGTATTTGTTTTAGAAACAAAGTTATTTTTTATAAAACGCAATTTTATTTATACACAGCATCGGTTGAATATAGGCTTTATCAAAATGCGAACGCTAATTATTCTATCTATTTACTAATTTATTGATCATTTATTTAATTAAGTTTAAATATTTTATTATAAGCGTATGCTATAGTGCTTATGTGGACTTGTACACACACACACACACACACGTATATTCGCAAAAATGCGTTCAGGATGCAGCAGGATAAAGTACAACATCAAACATAACTAATTATTGATTGCATGCATGGTTATCAAGTTTGCAAAAACCAAATCTTAATCTTAATTTCAAATAAAAATATAAGAAGACGTGAACCTTGAGATGAATTCATGTCGTATATTCTTGTCAGTCACAAACGTAGAAAATTTTGGTCTGTATATACGAAAAACGGGGTTACAGATGACATTTAAGTCAGTACAACTCACATAAATATTACGACCAAGCTAAGCTCGTTGTAGTGATCATCTGTTTTGTGCACACAAAGTAGGTTTCAGTGTGCCAATATAAACAGATTTGAAGATTTTCAACATATTCGAAGCTTGAGAAGTAATCAACACTAAAACAATTTTTGAAATCGATTTGATGTTTGGCTTGCAGTAAATGACGTAATATAGAAGAAGTGCATGAGTGTTCACTTCCGTCTAACCTATTATTGATTCGATCGGGAATGTGTTCTTTAGCCCCCGATTAGTTAAGCGACGCATTGTCCGACCAATATACTTGTCACCGCAACTGCAAGTGAACTGGTGAATGAAATGTGGGGCAGAAAATGAATTTATCTGACAATCTACGTTTTCTTATATTTTTATTTGGAATTAATTTTTTTTTTATAAGTTAGGTTGTTTTAGGCCTGCTTATACTAAAAGAAAAACACAGTTTACTGGAAAGTTACTTTAACAGATAGGTTGGAAATCGTAGCGACAAATTACAGCAAGGTTTTACAATGTAAATTTTAGGTTCGATATATATGTACATAGATTCACCTTGTTATAGTTATTTATCAAGTTATGTTGAAGTGGTAAATCATTTTGACTTTTGTTAGTATTTTTATTCAAAATGCTTAAACTAGAATACTATTTTAGTGTAATGTATATATTGTAATATATACTGAATGTTTACTAACGCATTAGATACAACTATTGCATTGGGAATTAAAGCAATATAATTTTAATACATTTCAGTGCATCCTAAAAGCATAAGTGTATCCAAAGTAACAATCTACCAACGTATGTTTTGTAAACCTGTTTTATAGGGATTGTATTAAAAGGTTTTGTAGATGACGTATATTTTACACACCACTGACTTTTGTTTTACAATGTTACGTTCAATACATAAAATTGAGGAGAGAAAGAAACCAATATATATATATATATATAATTTACAGGGTCAGTCTTAACTACTCGTAGCTCAGTGACTGAAGCTTCGGCTTGATATCAGATAGGGCGTTAGTTGAATCTTGTGTGACATTTGAAAGGTATGCACAGCTGATGATTCAAAACAAGGATGAAACATCTGTACAGTGCTCCCAATTGGATTTATTATTCAAGTGAATCTGACAATTTTAGTATTTTATTATTTTTATCTTAAAGTTTTACTACTTTGAATGTTTGGACGGGTAATGCGCATCTTTCGCCAGTGGACATTTTAGCGAAGCCGTACGTGGGCCGGTGGTGGGATTCGAACTCATGGCCACTCCATGATACCATTTTGTCTATAAAAAAATTCACCAACGATGTTTGATGCATGTGATTGTATTGGGGTGGCTAAGTTGAGTCCTACTACCGGAACAAATGCGGCCTCTCGTCTTGCACTGCCGAAAAATGTTTCCTGTAAAACATTTGATCAATAAAAACC
Organism: Cardicola forsteri; assembly: GCA_025895645.1. Taxonomy (NCBI): domain Eukaryota; kingdom Metazoa; phylum Platyhelminthes; class Trematoda; order Strigeidida; family Aporocotylidae; genus Cardicola; species Cardicola forsteri. The sequence goes on along the minus strand of JAKXYG010000291.1, from coordinate 43,461 downwards.
CAATAAAGTAATGTTTTTTTTTCAAAAAATGTGATCAACTTACGTGTTTTTCAAATGTATTCAAGCATTACCAATCAGTTTTGTTTAATTATAAATTACATATAGATAATTTATAAAAGTACAATTGTGTTATTTAATGTAATTGAGGTTTACGATAAACTATGACAATTATTTGGGTTTATTTTTAACAATGTCTGCAAGAAAGAGACATTTTTATAAAAGTGGACAAGGGCTTGTTGGAACTGATGTCGAGTCAGATACAAGTCTGCCCTCCTATGTACCTCTTCCACTTACCAGTCATGCATACATTATCGGAATTATTTAATTTTGTAGATTTCGTGAAATGTGTGACAAGGTCAAATGCGATTACTTCACCGACTCCAATTTGGAAAACAAACGTGTAGAATTTTTGCCTGTCGAATGGCGTTCGTCTTTGGAACTCGATAGTGGCACAGTGGAATCAATTACGCCAGTTCATGTACGCGGTTTGCGCACAATTTTAAATTCGACATTTATGGATATAATGTATCATACAAGTTCGTTGTATCATTACGAAATAATTTCCTATTTGTGCAAAGAACTCAATCGGCTGTATCAACTTTTTGTTCGGCTCAATCCCAATTTTGAAGCCCGTGGAGGTCAAGTATCGATTATTGCTCATTCTTTGGGATCCGTCTTGGTTTACGATTTAATTACAAATACCAATCATTTACTTAATAATATTTCCTATTCTGCCTTTAGCCAACAAACCAATGCAAATGCCGCTTCCAACTGCGTGGTAAGTGAATTTTTTTGACAAATAATTGGCAATTTTTATAAAATAATTGAATAAAAAATCAATTGGGTTTGGATTTTGTAAATTTTTCACTACCGTGAAATAATCAAGTTTATAAAAAACAAGTTAGAATTTGAACTTTAATTGTGATTAAATATTGATTTATTATCTATTGTACAAAGTTTAATAACATTTTTATGTTAAATTTTTAAATCTATCAATCTTATCTTATTGTTATAACTTAAAAACAATTAAAATCCGTGAATTACTATTTTTTTATTTCCTCATCTATTTTATTACCACTATCGGTCTTTATATTAAAAAAAAATAATTATTTTTACTACTTTGAATGCTTTAAGGGAAGCGCATGCCTTTCAGCAGTGGACATTTTAGCGAAGCCAAATGTGGGCCGGTAGTTGGATTCGAACCCCCATGTCCACCCAGATCCAAGTCGAGCGCTGGACCGCTAGACCACCCCGGCTACATTAATATAAGCCAATTAGGTATATTATAAAATATTTTTTAAATGTATAAAGGTAATATTAATTTATTCAGATTTGAGTAAACAGCATAGACTACAATCATTACCATTATTTTTTGGTAGAATACGTCATGTTGATTAGACAATTATAAAAACTTAAAGAAATCGATTTGTAATTATTATAATTATGTTTATTAATGGGTTTTCAAGGCTGAACTATTAGAATTGTCAGATTTACTTAAATAATAATATTATATTTATTTAAAAAAAAACGATTGAAACAAATAAATTTACGATTGATATTTTAAAGTGAAGAATTATCACACTAATTATTTGTTGACAGTTGTTTCATACGTTTTTCAAAAGTATATTCAACATGAATATATAAGCACATATTTATATACCAAAATTTTTATTTTAGTTATTATTATTATTACAAAACCCTTTTGCTTTAAAAAAATGAGCATGGGGCAATAAGATAAATATTACAGCAAAAAATAACAACAACAATAACAAAGTCTAGTTTGCATTGAAGATTCTGCAAATCAAAGATTGACCTTCCTTTCGGCTTTCACTCAACCCTGTCATCTGTGTAACTTTGTCATCCAGATATGTGCGATCACTTCTTTGCCATTGGCTGCCGGAATGGCGTCCTCTTCTAATGTTTCCGTAGCAGTATAAATTTTTTCCACTAGGCCAGGTTGCTAACCTTGCACTCAAACCCTCCTCCTTTATCCAAGCTTGGGACTGGCTAGATTGAATCATTTCTGGTCCAAACTAGGCACAATAAATCTTTTTTATTTGGTTTTTATTGTTTAAATGATTTTTTCGGCTAGTAGACATTTAGCAAAGCACTTAGTGTCGGTGGTAGGACTTAAACACAAGCCTATCTACTTTTGATTTTACCGCCTTATTTACCGTACCTACCAGCAGAAAAAATTTGACAATAATTATTAATTTTATTGGTGTATTTTTCGTCTCAGAGTCCAAAAATGTCGTTCAAGTTGGGTGTTCAAATGGACATATCTAACAACGAAAAAAACGTGTCGACAGAATATTTGAATTTGTGCACGAAACTTGATAATGCGCAGAATGTGTAAGTACAATTTTGATGCTTAATAAAATGCTGTTGACATAAAGGAGTAGTAAAATTGTTTCATTTAAAAGATAAGTTGTATTTTACATTTTATTTATTGTACACATATTAATAAGTATCATCATTTGCTAGTATGGTGCTTTGGTTGTTTGATTGGGACCTGAGTGAAAAAAGATTTAAACTACACCATCTTATTTGACTGTAGAAAAATGCGTCATTTATAAAGATTTAAGCAATTAATTACTGCCAATTTATTATTATTATTATTATAACTCCGCCTAGCTTTGACCAGAAATGATTAAATCTTGCCAGTCCCAAGCCTGGAATCAGGAGGAGGGTTTCAGCGCAAGGTTAGCAACCTGGCCTCTGTAAAAAATTTATATTGCTATGGAAACAATAAGAGGACGCCATTCCGGCAGCCAACGGCAAAGAAGTGATCGCACGTATCTGGATGACAAAGTTACGCAGATGACAGGGTTGAGTGAAAGCCGAAAGGAAGTTCAATCTTCGACTTGCAGAATCGCCAATAAGACTTTGTTGTTATTGCTGTTTTTTGCTGTAATTGTTGTCGTATTGCCCCATGCTTATTTTTAAAGCAAAAGGGTTTTGTATAATATAATATAATAATAATAATAATATTAATAATAATAATAATAATAATAATAATAATAATAATATTATTATTATTATTATTTTGATGATTTCATTGTTTGAAATGTGATTGCATCACGTAATCTTAAAAACACCGGTGATGAAATAATCTATCATCTGATCAATATAGTCTGTTTGCTTCAACGTTTCACTCTCATATATTCTCGTAGGAATGATTATTGATGTAACTGCTATTTTAACTGCTGTTTTAAAAAATAATTCAATAAACATTTTTTAATATTTTAGCTATAAACTTATTTTTACTACTTTAAATGTTTTGAGACGGGAAACGCACATCTTTCACCAATGGACATTTTAGCAAAGCCTAACGCGTGGGCCTCCATTTGTAGGCCGGTGGTGGAAATCGAACCCACACCTAGGTTCGAGTCTAACACGTTCATTAGTAGTCAACGTGCACAGAAAAGTAGCTAATAGAGTATTCCAGGGTAGTGGCAATTTGTAAGTATGTACTTTATTGACAATGTCAATGTTTGCAATTAAACTGGGATAAATTGAGACATCTTTTTGATTGTAGAGTCAGAACGGTGGAACAAGAAATATCGGATTTTAATTTGAAACAACGCGATTCTTTTTTGTCCATGAATGAGTTGTCAAACTTGGACCGCAAAAATGTGACAAATTCTCTCATCTTTGGCAACAGAGTAAGCAAATGTACTCATATATATTTATATTTGGTCTAGCGGTACAGCTCTCGACTCGAACCTGCGTGGGCAAGGGATCGATCTCCGCCACTGGGACTAAATGCGGACCTTCGCTTTAATGTCCGCAAAAAATTTAGACTAACAAGAAAATTAATTAACAACAATTATTTGTTAGAGCTAGTGAATATCTTGTAAAGTAATTGCATATCTCCAATTTTTGTATTTCATATACAGGTTATGATTATGGTAATTGATTTGATGGGAAGAGACGTACACTATATTCTGCAATCTCCACTTTATTAATTATTATTATTTCAGCGTTCAATATTAAATGCTTCACATGAAGTACAGTTAGCATTATAGAGTACATAAAAGTATTTTGCACTATTAGTATGGGAAGTCGAAAACCGTAAATTTATAGAGTAATTGCGAAAAATAAAAAAGAAGAAATAGCTGATTCCGCAATATGGCTATGCTGAATGTATCTCTAGTGAGATATTAAAGCTTAATAATAATAATAATAAAATGTGTCAAACCATCGAAACATTATGATAAAATTGTCGACCGTTGGTTAAATTGAAAACAAAACAGCCAAAAAATTGGATTAATTATTTATTTTTATGACTTTAAATATTTCAGTGGTGGCCATTTTAACGAAGCCAAACGCGTGGGCCCGCATTTGGTGGGCCGGTAGTGGGATTCGAACCCAGATGCCCACCGAGGTCCAAGCCGAGCGCTGTATTGACAGCAAACCCATTTTAGCCAAGCCAAACGTGGGCCCACACTTAGTGCCGGTGGTAGAGATTGAACACATGCCCGCATCCTTTAATGGGGGCAAAATTCGCGTTTTAATTTTATACACTATAAGCACTAATACAATATATTTATGTTTTCTACTTTGAATGTTTTGACGGGAACGCGCATCTTTCAGCAGTGGACCTTTTAGCAAAGCCTAACGTGGGCCGGTGGTGGGATTCGAACCCCGATGTCCACCCAGGTTCAAGTCGAGCGCTGTACCGCTAGACCACCCCGACGCAGATAATTATTGTCCTATATTATTCTATTCATTCATAGACGACAGTTCTTAGCATATTCCTCAAAATGTTTTTTAGTAATGAATCTAGATGTGTCGCCTACTAACTTAGAAGTGTCAATCTTTTACAATAACAAAATATTAGTTTAATAAAGCGGAAAATATAATTTGGGGGGAACAGTATTGAATTATGGAAAAAATTGATTGAAAAAATAAGCTGATGATTGTATTATTAACATCTCAATATTTTCTATAGCTCCCTAAAACTTAAAAATTGCACTTTCCAAAATTGGTCTTTATAGAAATGACCTATTTAGGATGTACAATAAACAAACGTGTATATCGGTCTAATCCGTTCGTTAATATTGCCAACTTTAGCATTTTTTGTTGAATTGGAAATAATAATGGACAAGTTTATCAAAGTATACATTAATACAAAAATTTAAAATTTGTACTATTTTTTTTTAAATCCCCAATACACATGTTTAAAGTTGGTAAATTTGTTTTGTATTGGATCACCTCTGGGTGTTTATTTGGCACTGAGGGGGCATCCGACCGGGTCGTTGTGATAATCAGGATCATATATTGCCACGTCACATTTGCAAACGTATTTTTAATATTTATTATCCATCAGATCCTGTAGTAAGTTATTCAATAATATATATATATATATATATATATATATATATATATATATATATATATATATATATATATATATATATATATATATATTATTTTTACTACTTTAAATGTTTTACGGGAGACATCCTTTTGCCGATATAACGCAAAGAACACAAGCAAAATAGCCGGTGTTTCTACTAATAACCATCTTTTGCAGCTGTAGGTAGTTATTACAGAAGCCAGACTGCTAATCGTACGTACTCTTCAACTCTTCTTCTTCCTTAACAAGAATCAGTATATCTTGACTCAAGTGTTGACATCTGTAAAATATTTGTAATTAACTTTAAATTATTTTTTGAATTCATGTTGTATAAAAACGACAAAATAAAATTCCCGGTTTTTGGTTTTGTTATTTTATTATTTTCTAATTATTTAATACAATTATAATCTTTGGTAAAAAACTTCCAAAACCTAAGTATTACTATTTTTTGTTTGTTTAAGCCTAATTGTAAAATAAATGGACAAGTAGGAACATATAGATATAAGTAAACAGGTGTTTTTACTTATTTCCACTAATAAAACTTGAACCTATGGTCAGACAGTTATACGTTTAGTGCTTCAGCTACTTCAGTCACTACG
>JAKXYG010000291.1:0-35000 GCA_025895645.1 Cardicola forsteri | reverse complement strand
TTAACAAATGATGCTATTCCTGACTGTCACCTCTAAGTGACACATCATGCAGTGGACATATCCAAGTATCTAGACTAACAAAGCAGTGATCGAGTGCACAGGGGGGATGGGTACACATTCAAGGTACACAAAAGATACCTTAAGGTAAATATATACCATAATGTAATCATTAGACCAAGGAAAATAACTTTGACAAAAATTCATATAGCCTTGCGAACAGTTGCGCTGTTACAAGGACAATTAGAATTGACCAGATTTACTATAAATAACAAAATTACAGGGTCGAGTTTAACCTCCCGCAGCTCAGTGGTTAGGACGCTGGCCTGACACCAGATAGGACGTAAGTTCAAGTTCATGTGTGTGTGTGCAAGACTTGAAAAGTATGCATTACTGATAATTCCAAATAAGGATGAAACAGCTGTACAGTGTTCTTTGTTAAATGAAATCAAATGGATTTACTAGTGTGACTGAATCTGACAATTCTAATAAAAAACCTTGAAGACCCATTAGAAAACATAATTTGTGTTATTAGTTCATTTCAATTGTTTCGAGGTTTAATAAGTAGTTTGCTGAGAATAGTTGAGATTTGTTTAGTTATTTCAATGTGCAAAATATGCCAATAAATTAAAATGCGATACTGTGCTTAATTTTCGAGTTATTATATTATACCAAAAATGTTAAATAAAAAAGAATTGGACTACTTGGTAGGCTTTCAATTTGTGAATATTATTAGTGGTAGATGATAAAACCAACTAAGGGGAAAAGTTGTGAAAAAAGGAATCAATAAGAGTCAGATAACCTTTTGTGTGAGTGTGTGATCACTCGTAAGATGGAGACAGGAAAGTTTCTGAATGTGTGATTCAATACAAATCGTATAGTACTAGCTAAATATTTATTTTTTCCACCTTATATACATTTTCAAGGTTAAGAAATTCCCTTTTGATAGAAGAATGCACCAAGTTGACTTACACTTACTCATGAAGGCTGTCCAATAGAATTAAAAAAAATTTTTCCATGGTTGATTTTATCATGTAACTTATTTGTACTAACAGGACGTAATAGGTGAATAGGGTGCTTTTAATAAAATTTAGTGACTGTATATTGTATTGCTCTCAATATTTCTAATCAATTAGCTAATCAATAAACAAGCTGTTCAATTTATGACAGACTCACTACGACGTACGATAATTTGTAAAAAGTTGTCTTTTTTGGAAATATGTTATGTTAAAATTGAATGTGACATATCAACCAAAGAAGAAACAATTTAAAAGCAACGTGAGTTTTAGGTGTGAGGCTTGGGCAATTGAGCTGCATTTTCGGATTTAGTTTTAGGCAAAGTTAATGAATTATTTATATTTTTAATTGTCATATAATCGATAAAGACGGCATTTTCAAATGTATTATTTACTAAATCCGATTGTTTTAAAAGTAACTATGGAAAGTATGATTATTGCATGTACATTGAACTGCTATACAATAGATTATGACGAATATTTTTATTTTTGTAAAATGTAAATTAATTATTTATTGTCCATAATTTACGGTGTTTTGTATGATTTAAATTATTTTTCATTTTATTTTAAATAACTAGTGATTAATTTGATAATGGACAAAAGTTGGTATATAATTAGAGTTTCAAAATATGCATTGTTTAACTATATAATAATTAAATCATTTTAGTTGTAACTGTATTGAATTTCTTTCCAATTCATTTTCAATGCTGATTAAAGTTGAGGGTTTTTTGGAATTTGTTTGTCAGTGCATTTAATTTCAAATTTGGCAAAAATTCCAATATTTTCCAATAGTTCTGTTGAAATATGTCTCCGACATAATGTAACTAAAATCGTGAGATAAAGATTAAGCCTATGTATTTATCTGTTGATATTTGGTTTAATTCAAAACATTTACAGTTTTTATTGACTAATTGTAACAAGATTACTAATGATCCTGAAGGTTTGGGTAATGTTTATCAAGTCTCGATTCCCAGTGATTGTGACATTCCTGACTGTTTGTCTTCCACGTGGTGCATCCTGGACTAGGTGCTAAAAGGCATCTGGCCTAACAGGGACAGCAGGGTCCGAGTGCACAGCGGTATAACTAGGTTTTCGCTACAGCGGGTGGATGCGAGCATACATCCAAGATGCTTAAAAGGTAAGTTGAGGTATACGTATACTATATGTGGCCTTTGGACTAAAGGAGATAACCCCGACAAAAGATTAGGCAACCTCGAACAGTGGCGACGTCACAAGGATACCGTCTACCAGCCAAGAAACTTTGTTATTTTTCTGTGTTTGATAGCTTATCAAACCATCAAAGTCGATCGTTTACTATGCCGTATACATATGGAAAATGAATGAAGATTTGACCCCGTTATCAACCAAAATGGATAAAAATAATTGGCTACTGGATATCCTATTATCAAATTGTCAAATTCACTTGAATAATAAATCCAGTTGGTTTGAATCAACCAGGAGTACATGCCTTTCAAGTCCTACACAAACCTCTTTTACATTTTGTATTGCTTCAAATTACAACTTAATAACAATGAGGACATTCAGATAAGTTAAAAAATAGTATCTAGTTCCGGCAATTTGGTAAACGATAATTAGTTTCATTGTTTTTGTTCAAACTGAAATGGCTGAGCAGAATGTACGGAATGAATGAATAGGATCGATAAAGTAACAAACATTAAGGAAGTTTGATTCCTACCTTTCGTTAACTCTGTTCATCAAACATATATTTGTGATGGACAAAATGACCTATGTACAAACACACATATATAACTGTTGATTAAGGAATATATTTAAAAAAAATATTTTTTTATCTTTAAAATTCATTATTTTGTATTTTTAAAATAAATAATGGTAGATGATAAGCATGGAGAAAACAATTTTAAAAAATCCTATTGGTTAACCTCTGTGAGTAAGTGTGAGTCACGTTGGTGCATACTTCTATCAAAAGGGAATTTTTTGACTTTGAAAATGTGTATGAAGTGGAAAAATCAATGTTTAGCTAGTCATCGTGTAAATCTGGTCACACATTTAGAAACTTTCCCGTCTCCATCTTACGAGTGATCACACACTCACACAAAAGGTTATCTGACTCTTATTGGTTCCTACTTTTGCAACTTCTTCCCTTAGTTGGTGTTATCATTTACCTTTATATCAATGCAACACGCTTTCTATTAACTATTGTAAAATACAATTTTTTATTAACCCATTATATCCCACTGTCCTCATTTGAGGACAGTCTAAAAAATTACTTATATCGTTTTAATGACTGTGTTTTACCTAATTTTTCAATTATAAATCACTTATTGAATATTTGATTGATTAGGATTAACATTTATTTCAATGAATATAAAATTGGAACTTTATCATGTTTTATATACCTATTTAAGTAAGCTATGATAATATTTCAACGAAATTCGCAAAATTAAAAACTTGGGATATAATGGGTTAAATACAATAGATAAACAAAGCATTTGACTATTTTTTTACATTTATACTGCCAAGGTTTGTTGCAGGGATTGAAAGAAAACGTTTTCGCTTCGAATTGTTTTTTGTTTTTGATTTTTATTGATTTAAAAATTGGGTTGCAAGCCAAGTCCATAATTTTTATTTATAAATTAATGTTTATTTGAATTTGCAAAGCATTGGATATCCGTGTTATGTTATTTGTTAATTATTTTGTATATAACTCACAATTATGCAGTTTACGTGACAGTCGTATTATTATTATTATTATTATTATTATTTTTATTATTATTATTATTATCATTGTTATTATTATTATTATTATTATTTTTATTTTTATTATTATTATTATTATCATTGTTATTATTATTATTGTTATTATTATTATTATTATTATTATTATTATTATTATTATTATTATTATTATTATTATTATTATTATTATTATTATTATTATTATTATTATTATTATTATTATTATTATTATTATTATTATTATTATTATTATTATTATTATTATTATTATTATTATTATTATTATTATTATTATTATTATTATTATTATACTGCTTCTATGCAAATAGAATTATGAATTTTTTAAAGTGTACTTAAATTAGGTCAACAAAGACGGGTAACGTGTACTTTCATTAGTGTTTATTGTATTTACTGTTGCTATTGCCATCCAGACATACATGTTATACATAGATGAAAACGGGTTTTTGTGGGACATATGCAAAGTTAGTGCCTATCAATGTAGAAAAGGTACACTCTAAAAGAAGTTATTAAATGATTCATTTTGTAAATATAACATTTTCTTTATACATCCTAATAACAATATTTGAAGTCGTTAACCGTGAAATGAATGTATTTTTTCAGTCACAAACACAACATTTACCGTGTACATAGATACATAGAAATTAAAAAAAAATTATAAACAGAATATCCAAACTTGAAATCGGTTATGATCAAGTCAAGTTTAATGGTGTAACTGATCACGGTTTTTGTGTAAATACAAATTGCACACAATATAAAAATATGAGAAGACGTAAACTGTGAGATGACTTCATTTCGTATATTCTCGTTAGTTACAAACATATAACATTTTAGTATATAAATACAAAAAGGGGTACAAATGACCTTTAAGTTGGTACAACTTACAAACATACACAAAAAACAAACATGCGTGAACGCAAACATTACGACCAAGCTAAGTTTAATGTAGTGACGAACTGTTTATGTGCACACAAAGTAGAATAGACGAAATGAATTCATCTCACAGTTTGCGTCTTCTCATATTTTTATTTGGAATTATAAAGGGAACTCAATGCTTTAAAGTTAAAATAGTAATATAGGTATACTTATATCCGTAAGTCTCTTCAATTAAACTCCTGTATTAATATAAAAAATGACAATGCTTTCATTAGTCATCCATGTAATCAGTATTGATTTTATTATCATGCTTAAAAAGTATTAACTAGTTGAAACAATAAAATACATTTACATATGCTAAGTGAAACTTATAAAAAATGATTGTTAGTTCCCCTACAACTTGACATTTTATTAAATTACAAATTTTGATTTCATCGGAAACAATGTACACAATCAATGATGTAATGTTTTGCCTATTGTTGATTCAACTTTCATTATCTCAACTTTGCGTTAATCATGTATTCCACGTTGGTGCATTCTTCTATCAAAAGGGGATTGTTTGACCTTGAAAATGCATATAAGGTGGAAAAATCAATATTTACATAGCACTGTACGATTTGTATCGTCTCATTGTGCAAATTTGGTGACATATTTTGAAACTTTTCCATCCCCAACTGCCGAGTATTCACACGCTCATACAAAGGGTTATCTGACTCTTATTGGCTCCCATTTTCGCAACTTTTTCCCTTGGTTGGTTTTATCATCTACCTTAAATTTTCAATATGCTGTAGGTTTGAAAAGTTATTGATATTGTTATTAAATAAACTGAATTTCACGATTTGGGCCGGGGTGGTCTAGAGGTACAGCGCTCGAATTCAAACCTCGGTGGACATGGGGGTTCGAATCCCATTGCCGGCCCACTAAAATGCATATCCACGTTTGGCTCCGCTAAAATGTCCACTGCTGAAAGGCATGTTTCTCGTGCAAACATTCAAAGTAGCAAACATGAAATAAAAATAATAAAAATAAATAGTATGTAGAGATAGAAGAAGTGTACACAATTTTATTTCTAACTGACTCCCTACTGATGCACTAAAGCATGTGCCACTTGGGCCGATAACCTAATTGATAAGTTTTCCAACCTACATGTTTTTATTATTGCAACTGATTGCGCTATCCAAACAGAACAGCAATGGGGTTTGCTTTAATGTACAATAAGTAAATTGCGACCATTTTGTTCAGGATTGATCAATTAAGAGCGGAAGACGATTATGTAAGCCAAGTAATGCATTTATTATTTTTTGTCTAATAGTAATGATTGAACTCATCCGGAATATATGCTTTAAAAATATTTAATAAAATTGTTCGGGATGTACTACGTAGTGAATTATTAGATTTGTTTGAAATGTATAACTTATTTTATTGTCTTATAATTAATTGTTATAGGAAATTTTATTCAGACAATTTCAAATTGTTTTTACTAGACTTATTGATTGAAATAATTGACAAATTGAATTATATTTTAAAATATGACAATCCAAATAATTCTGTTATTATACACTTGCGTTAATATTAATTGATTAATTACTATATATATATGACATTTATACGATTCTGATTATTATTTAATTGATTTTCTAAAAACAGTATTTTTAATTTATTTTTTGCTTATAACGTTTTTACTTCATTGTTTTACTAGCAAGTGTTGATTTTTAAATATAAAAAAAAATAGTTTGTGTTGAAAATTAGAATAGAAAAACTTCTTTTTCTGTGTAAACGTTGTTATGGTTATTTGTATTAAGTACTGGTTAAAAAATTACACGAAATTAATTGTAAAACAATCCTTTTTACACAATCGAAGGAAACTTACAGGACATGTAAAATGGGGGTATTTTATTTTTATTATTGACAATCATGAACGTTTATTGAGGCTGTGGACCCTAAGCCAACAAGATGCATTTGAAGACATAATATTTTGGAAGACACGATATATCAATCGACAATTTCAATGCGAAATTAAATAGACAGAATTGTATATTTAAAAAAATATTGGATTACATGATGTTGCTATTAGTACAGAATAGATTGTTAGATGTAAGTATTTAATCTACAATGAATATTGGTCCAACAAATACAATGTTGATTTGTTCAAACAAAAACACAACTAAAGATTAATTGTACGACCATTAGCACAAAATGGCGTTTATCCTTGCAAGATGATGTTGACTCTGATCACAATTTTGTAAACAACAACAACAACAAAGAAACGTACTTCTATTTGCATTGGAGAAATTTAAATAGTCAGCCACTGGAAAATAAATTTTGGGGGTAGACATTTGTAGATAACAACGAAAATTTATTTAAAGACTATGTAGCGGACGTGGAAATGATTAAAGACTGCAAAAAGCTTGAGTAACAATTTGATCAACTTGAATGTCACATGAGATCAAATAGATATTATGGCAAAATGTTCACTTATATGGAACAATCTTGTTTCTCTATACTTTTTGGAGAACGAACAATTGTACATAGAAAGGTGATAGATAGAATAAAAATGGTGAATATAAAAAGAAAAATATGTATTATTATTATTAAAAAAAAATTAATTATTCAAATATTGAGCCGTTTCAAGGGATATTTGAAACATGGTTACTTTCATTGTTTTCTATTTTGAATTTTTAAAGGCCTATAGGTTGGAACCTTTAATTTTGAAAACCTACGCTACATTCCAACCTGCATATATTTACAGAACAGATTCAAATTCCAAACCCGACTATGACAGTCTACCTCCTGTTATATATGACAACACCGTATTGTCACAATTTTTTTCTAAAAAGGTTTGTTTTGTTTTTTTCAAATGTTTGGCAATTTAAAAAATAGTTAACAAATGAAAAAGATTTTTAAATTAAGTGAATACAGACACATGTCAAATTATTTTTTAAGATTTTTACTGTTTTGACTTATTATGACGCTTTGTTGAAAGCAATTCTTAAGGAATTTTGAATATGACGCGCAAAAGTGGTTAGTAAAAATACAATTTGACAGTGTGTATTTTTGCATAACGGCAAAAGTGACAGTGTAAATATTCTATTTTCAATACAAAATAAAACGCATTATTTAATTGTAAACGTTAGTCGAGTTATTTTTAGTAAGTGACGGGGCGGTCTAATGCTACAGTGCTCGACTCCAATCTGGGCGGGTATGGGTTTCGGCCTTCACGACTGTCACCAATTGTGGACCAACGTTCGGCTTCGCTAAAACATGTCTACAGTTAAAAGATGTTTTCAAAAAACATTTAAAGTATTAAAAATGTAAAAAAATATTTCAGGTTTGATTATTAAATTCGGAATTGCATCGTAGGCGGTATCAATTTCCTGTTGACAGAAGAGTAGGGATTAGTAATTCTATAGCAAAACATTATTGCTATTATTTTCATTTATAGTCTATCATTATTATTATTATTATTATTATTATTATTATTATTATTATAACCTGGGTAGATATCGATGAAAAATGTTGTCTTTTGACCATTCAAGCAGTAAAAATTGAATAAAATCAATAATAATAATAATAATAATAATAATAATAATAATAATAATAATAATAATAATAATTGATAATGATAAAGAACAGATAAGCTATGTATAAAATACGCTCCCCCCAATGTAAAATAATGCAGTTGAAACTGTGTAAATTGGAAACATTTGTCTGTTCGTTCGTTTTATAATGTTTATTTTTAGAAATTGAAGGATTTAAATTGAATTGAACTGATAATATTGTTGGTTGCTTTGTACTAAACATTTAACAAGCACGTGAACTTTGATGAATAAACGAATTGAAAATTTGTCTATTAGTAAACATTAATATGTGATAGTTGAATTATTTGTTTACTTACATTGTAATATTAGAAAGCCTAGATGTTTATTTAGCTGTATTAAAACAATCAATTTAGTACAATCCTACAAGAGTATTTAAACTATCAGGTGAAATCAATTAGTAAATGAGAGAAAATGCTGTATTTATTCATTGAAAAAATAATAATAATCTTGTAAAGATTAACACTTATTAATAAAGAGGTCATAAATGTGGGTTTTTATTACGCCTTTATATTCCTCTAGGCATCTAGATTAATAACAACAGGGTCCGAGTGCATAGCAGTATAACTGGACTTTTGTTACAGCGGGTGGGTGCAAGCATACAGCCAGGATACTGGAAAGGTATCTTAAGGTATACGTATACCATATGCAGTCGTTCGGCTAAGGGAAACAACCCTGACAGAACATCAGGCGGCCTCGTTAATCTTTGCGAACAATGGCGACGTCACAAGGATGTCGTCTACCAGCCAAGAAGTTTGTTATTTTTCTACGTTTGGCACGCTTATCAAGCCATCGAAGTCGATTGTTTATATGTTGTATAAATATGGAAAATAATGAAGAGATGACTATGTCACCAAAAAATAAATGTTTTAATACTGAATTTACATTATTTTTGTATAACTCAAATGCTTATATTTCATTAAGTTCCGTCAAAATTCTGTAAGAAAAAGGTGCCGACAGAATATAGAGTGTGACTTGGACAAATCGCCCAAGTTGTTATCAGTGTTGAATGATCCGTCAACTAATGGCAATCAGCGACCGTCAATTACAAGTGAGTAACACATATTTGTGATTTCAAGGTTTTATCGTCCCCAATACAAATCTTTTCAAAAAAAGTATTGTTAAATAAAAAAACGTCAAAATAAAAATGCAACAATGCTGTGTTAGACACATAGATAGTAATCCTGTTATTTAACGTCGTGGTGAGTAATTTTACAACTGACACTTATAATGTTACCCCATTAGCATTTTGACAATCAAATTAGCTTGCAATACGCATAGTTAACAAAACACAATAAAGATAAAGTTAGCAAGTTAAGATTTAGTAGTAATTAACAAATTTAAATTGTCTATAAAAATTTGGCGGTTTTTTTAAACGTGAAACTTTAAGAATTTATTACGGTACACCTGAAATTTAACAAATGCAATTTGTTAAAACATTTTATTTAATTTTGTATTTGGGATGTATTTGTATTGGGATGCTAGTGATCCTGAGGATTTGAGTAATGCTATTAAAATCTCAATTTCCAATGATGGTGATATTCCTGACTGTTCATCCTCCACGTGGTGCATCCTGGACTAGATACCCCTAGGGTCCGAGTGCACAGCGGTATAAATGGGCTTCCGCTACGGCGGGTGGGTGCGAACATATACCCAGGATACTTAAAAAGTATCTAAAGGTATACCTATATCATATGTAGCCCTTGGGCAGCCTCGATAATCTTTGCGAACAGTAGCGACATCACAAGGATGTCGTCTACCACCCAAGAAACCTTGTTATTCTTCCACGTTTGTTACGCTTATCAAGCCATCGAAGTCGATCGTTTATATGTCGTATAAATATGGGAAATAATGAAGAAGTGATTACGTCACCAACCAAAATGAATGAATGACACTGAGTCTATGTTCCATCATATTGCGTAATTGTATTTTATCATACTATTTTAAACCATTTGACACTCGATGTTTATTGCTGGGGTGGTCTAAGAGTACAGCGCTCGACTTGGACCTGAGTGGACATGAATTTGAATCTCACCACCGGCCCACTAAAATGCGGGCCCATGTTCGGCTTCGCTAAATAATGTCAATTGCTGATAGACGCGTTTTCTGTCAAACATTCAAAGTAGTAAAAATGGATAAAATAGAAAAAAGATAAAGCTAACTCCTACTAATAAATACCTTAGACAATAGTTAACCAATATATTTTGAGAAACACAATTTGCAAAACTGTTTTCCATAAATTATTTTCTATTTTGGCAACAAAACTCCACTATTTATTAAAATTGAAAGAAATCGACGTAATATGTTACATAATAAATTGTATTGAAAAGAAATACACACAACAATGTAAAACACAACTATAACCAATTTTATAATTTAAACAATTTACGCAACAATTATGGTTTTAGGATTATTATTTATTTAAGCTACTTACGATGGGAGCTTATCGACATGTAAAATACGTCATTTTACAAATTTGCTAACATTTAAATTTAGGATATAGCGAGGTGAATGCATGTAGGTCACTTTTTTATACTTTTAGTCTTAAGTAAGTTTTACCAAAACAGAATAATTTATTGAAAGTTTTGATAAATTTCTTATTGTTCAAATTGTTGCTGGTACATATTTATTTCGGTACTTGGAACAATAACTATCATGACAAGACAACAATTGTTTTGCAAAATATTTGTAATTTCTAAAAATATTCAGACCACAAATGTTGGGTCCAATATTCGAAAATAACCGTATATTTCTTGTAACATTATAGATGATGTTTTTTATATTTTTTTGAAGAACTCTTCAGTATGTTCAATCTTTACATACGGACAGGTGGAACTTTTTTACGACAGATTTTCAAACCACATTGGGCAACTTTGTGCATTTTTTCATGCCCAATATGAAAAAGCAAAAAGCTTTATTTGTTTACTTTTTTTAAGACTCCTTAATTTTATAAACATATAATAATTATGTCTTTCACTTGATGGCGAAAATATATTTTACGCTGAATGTATTTCTAGTGAAATATTAAAAGTTGATAATAATAATAATAATAAAATAATTAATAATAATAATAATAATAATAATAATAATAATAATAATAATAATAATAATAATAATAATAATAATATACTTTCAGTTTACTTGTAAATAATATGGGAGTTTTAATTTCAAACATTTATACACTAGACAAGTTTATTTTATACATATCTTGAACTCTCGTATTAAATATAGGTCAAATAACAACATTTACCTATATAATAAACGTTGGCATGAACTGTGTAGTTAGCAAGAAATTTTTTAAAATTGAATTGAATGAAAGATTAATCTTTCATTCAATTCAATTAAAAAATTTACGAACCGAGTTATATTGTTAATCAATTAAATGCATAACACAAGATAAAGAATATAATGAAATAATTCTGTTTTTTAATCAACTAATTTTATAAATAAATAAAAACATTGAACTTAGAATGGTTAGTGTAACACATGAAGTTGACATTTTTTATTATGGTAATTGAAAACTTTCTTGCATAGAGTAAATTTTTATAATGCGTAAAAATGTTTATTAAAAAAACAAAAACAAAATCATGCATTTTTAAGATAAAAATAAAAATAAAATATAATTGTGCCTTCATTTTTATTATCCCAGTAGCTTGTATTGACTATCAATCACGTGTTAAATTTATATAAAATTTGGTTTTCCCTATTAGGAAAATCGTTAGTTTTTTTACATACTTCAATGTTTGTAATATTTAATAGAATAATAATAATTTAAATGGAAAATTGATTTTTTTTATGCAAAAGCATATTGATTTTATTCAAATTGAACAGTTAGTTATCTGTCTAAATCTAACCTATTATGTTGAAAATGAGAGATTACACGGGTTTATGTTAACCAACATTTAACCAACATAACTCCGCCTAGTTGGATTAGAAATGATTCAATCTAGCTAGTCCCAAGCCTGGATAAAGGAGAGGGTTTGAGCGCAAGGTTAGCAACCTGGCCTTTGTAAAAATTTATACTGCTGCGGAAAGAATGAAAGATGACGCCATTCCGGCAAACAACAACGTTTCTGGATGGCAAAGTTACCAGATGACAAGGTTGAGTGAAAGCCGAAAAAAGCGCAATCTTCGATTTGCAGAATATTTAATGCCAACGGGACTTTGTTATTGTTGTTGTTGTTTTGCTGTAATTGTTGTCTTATTGCCCCATGATTATTCTTAAAGCAAAAGGTTTTTGTATAATATATAATAATATAACTCTCTGAGTGAAGTTGTTAGCAAAATAGGCGATTACATTTATTATTCAATATTTTTTAAATAAATCATACAATAAACAATTTATTAACTAAAAAAATTACATATACTTTGTACTACTCAATCCTTAATTATAAATTAGATGATATATATTGTCATTTTTTTAATTAGCAGTAACATATATTAATAAAAACAGCGACCCCTTATAAAAGAATGATAAGCTATGAAAGAAGAAGAAAATATAGTACATTCGTTATATCATATCGTTATATATTGTATATATATATATGAGATGCTAATGATCCTGAGGATTTTAGTAGTGCTTATTAAGTCTCAATTTCAATGATGGTGATATTCCTGACTGTTAGTCCTCCACGTGGTGCATCCTGGACTAGGTGCCTATAAGGATATGTAGACTAATAACAGCAGGGTCCGAGTGCACAGCGGTATAACTGGGCTTCCGCTACGGCGGGTGGGTGCGGAACATACACCCAGGATACATAAAAGGTCCTTGGGCTAAGGGAGATAACCCTGACAAAAAATCAGGCGGCCTTGTCAATCTTTGTGAACAGTGGCGACGTCACAAGGATGCCGTCTACCAGCCAAGAAACTTTGTTATTTTTCCACGTTTGTCTACACTTGTCAAGCCATCGAAATCGATCGTTCTACATGTCGTATAAATATGGGAAATAATGAAGAGGTAACCACGTCACCAACCAAAATGGATGAATATATATATATATATATATATATATTAAATGATGTAATTACTAGGGCAGATTGAGTTAGTAGTTAAAATGGATCACAACATTAACAATAACTTAAGTAGGATGTATAATAAATATTATCGAACTTATTTCTTTATTCAGATCGATTATTCCAATTCATATTTCGATCGAACAGCGCTACTACAAGTCCCGTTGCGACTACTAACAATGTGGAGACATGCGAATCGCAGTCGCCTTCATTTTCCGGTGACAACCGACATTCCCCATTGGATGAAACGTTGTCCGACAAGAAGCCAACTGATGACATCGTCTGCATGTCCACATTCGATTCCAACAATTCCATGAAATTGGATGCAATGGACTGTGAAGTTGCAGTCAGTCAGCTGATATTATCTCAACCCAACGTCACTTTCAGCGTCACGGAAGAACAGCCAACATTGACGGATGATTTGACAATGTTATCCAACAGAGAGTCTGATGATGATGATGATGATGACGATGATGATGATGATGACTTGTTACGATTGAAACATCGAATAGATTTCGAATTACCCGCTTCACGATACAGCAACATGTATTTGTCCATCTTTACTTCGCATGTGAAGTATTGGAAAGATTATGATGTGTGCATGTTTATTATGGATCAACTATTTTCTAATGAAAAAGTCGAAAACTGACGTGATTGTTTTCGTCATTAATAATGACAATAATAATAATTATTATTATTATTTGTGATTCAAGAATACTATTTTATATATTTTACTTTTTGTTAAGCAGTGTTTTTGGTTATTTTCTCAATCTGTATAATATTGTTGAAAAGTGAGCAAAAATAGTATTTTATGAAAATTTTTTTTTAAATATACTACTTAATTTGTTAAACAGAGTTGACGATTTAAAAAAAAATATTTAATTAAGGGTTGGGGCTAAATAATATTTATTGGTTTGTGCGGGTAGATGATAAAACCAACCAAGGGAAAAAGTTGCGAAGGAAGGAGCCAATATGAGTCAGATAGCCTTTTGTGTGAGTGTGTGATTCTCGTAATTTGGGGACAGGAAAGTTTCTAAATGTGTGACCAAATTTGCATGATGACGCAATACAAATTGTATAGTACTGGCTAAATATTGATATTTCTACTTCAAGGTCAAACAATTCTCTTCGAATAGAAGAATGCACCAACGTGACTCACACTCACTCACGGAGGTTGACCAATAGGATTTTTAAAATTCTTTTTCCTTGGTTGGTTTTATCATCTACCTTGTGCGTCCTTTTTCGACAAGTTTTTATCGAGTAGATGATAAAATCCACAAGAGAAAAAGTTGCGAAAAGAAGGAGCCAATAAGAGTTGAATAACCTTTTGTGTGAGTGTGTGATTACTCGTAAGTTGGGGATGGAAAAGTTTCAAAAAATGTGACCAAATTTGCACGATGACGTAATACAAATCGTATAGTGCTATGTAAATATTGATTTTTCCACCTTATATACATTTTCAAGGTCAAACAATCTCCTTTTGATAGAAGAACGTGCACCAACGTGACTCACACTTGCTCACGAAGATTGACCAATAGAATTTTTTTTTTAATTCTTTTTACCTTGGTTGGTTTTATCATTTACCTTCGTGAGTGAGTGTGAGTCACGTTGGTGCATTCTTCTATCAAAGGGAATTGTTTGACCTTGAAAATGTATATAAGGTGGAAAAATCAATATTTACATAGCACTATACGATTTGTATTACGTCATCGTGCAAATTTGGTCACACTTTTTTTAAAACTATTCCAGCCCCAACTGCCGAGTAATCGCACACTCACACAAAAGGTTATCTGACTCTTATTGGCTCCTTCTTTCGCAACTTTTTCTCTTGGTTGGTTTTGTCATCTGGCAAAAATTTTTGTGTGCAAAAAGAACCTCCCACTCACACTCACAGAGGCTAATCAATAGGATTTTTTAAAATTCTTTTTTCCTTGGTTGCTTTTATCATCTACCATAAAACCAACCAGCGGACAAAGTAGCGATAAAGGAACCAATAAGAGTTTGATAACCTTTTGTGAATGTGGTGAAAGAAAAGTTTCTAAATTGTTAATTGCACGATTTAATCACACGATGATGCAATACAAATCGTACTAGTCAAAATTTGATTTTTCTACCTTGTCTACCTTTGACCTTTAAATAGAAAGCTGATAAAAAATTGTCTTTAGACAGTGGTTTTACAATGTTGTCAAAGTCAAGTAGGAACAATAAATATTCAATTTCTATATTGATTGAGCAATCATATGTATTATATTTACTTATTAGACACGTGCGAAAAAATATAAAGAAAAATTGTTTTTAATAAATAGAGAAATAGGGAGAGAGAAAAATAACATAGAGAAACGAGGGTGTTTCAGGTCAATAAACTTTTTGCTAATGTACACATTTAATTCCAGATGACATCTATCTCAATGGCCATTAGCCAAGTTATCCAAATTTTTTCTACATCTTCATTTTTTAATTATTTTGAAATAATTATTTTTGTTGGTTATTTAGACAATAAAGGAGGAACTTGATTAAGTAATTATCTGTCTAATAATGATGATGATAATAATATTATGTTGAGGGAAATAAAAGGCGCAGTTTTTCTCAAAATTACATTGTTTTACTAATCTTGTTTGTTAGCTTCAACGCTTTACTAGCGGTAGTGCCGGGGTGGTTTAGCGATACAGCGCTCGAATTCGGACCTCGGTGGGTGTGGGGGTTCGAATCCCACCACCGGCCCACGCGTTCAGCTTCGCTGAAAGGCATGTTTTTCGTAAACTATTCAGGGTAGCAAACATACGATAAGATACAAGCGACGATTAGTGGGAACAAATAAATTTCCGTTTTCAAGTGGATTTGAAGAATATGAGTATATTTCATTTTATCACAAACTGTTACCGCTTTTCCAAGTTTGGCTTTAAAGTCAATTTTAATTTATCCTCTTCTATCGTTAGGAAAAAGTAGACAATTTTGATATATATATATATATATTTGACTTCAATGTGCATCAAATTGTTCCTTGTGATTTCTTTAGTGTAACGCAAAATGTTTTTATAAAATAAACTCCCAACTTTATATTTTGTCAACCGCATTTAAGACTGACTGGTGGTAGTAACTAGGACGTTAAAATTGTATTGTGTGTGTGTGTGTGTTCAATTGGGGAAGGGGTACTATTTGCGGGCTATCGTTTGATTGACTAACTGTGTGCACATGCCAGAACATATCATCAAGCAACAATTTTAGAAAATTGTAAACTTTTACATTCACGACGTGACAGATGTAGCTGGATTACTGGACTTAAAACTATGTAAGTACCGGGGTGATCTAGTGGTACAGTGCTTGACTTAAACCTGGGTTTGAATCCTGCCACCGGTTTACTAAATGCGGCTTACGTTCGGCTTTGCTAAAATGTCTACTACTACTAATAGATGTTTTCCGTAAAACATTCAAATTAGTAAAAAATAAATAGAAATATGAATTCGAGATCCATCAACAGGACCGACTTTAGTAAAAAAATGTTTTCCATGACACATTTAAACAATAAAAATGGGTATTAAAAGGCTTTATTTTGTATTACATTTTGTAATGCATTTAAATGTAAAAATTGTATAATAATACTGATTCTTTTGCTAAATAAGTTTGTATTAAATTTATTTAAAATAAAGACTCAAGTATAATCAAGGTAAACCAATTCATTTCTTGTTTCCGATTCTATTAATCATACAATTAGTAAAAATAATTTTACTTCTATTCTTTTACTCTTAGGGAACATTGAGCAACAAGTAAAAGTTCGAATGTTAATTTTTTTCCAGCATTTATATTAGTCCGTTTTTATATATTTCTATTTTTCCAATAAGTCTTGTACTGTTGAAATGTATTACAAAAAGCATTTTAAAAAATCAATTAAACGTTTAATGAAGCAAAACAAGGACATGCATTTTATGTTTGTGGTGGAACTGAAGCCTATGTCTGTTTAATATCGAGTCTAACGTTCTAATAACTCTGCTCTCCAAGTATATATATATATATATATATATATATATATATATATATATATATATATATATATATATATATATATATATCCCTTAAGTTTAAATATATGTGGTTGAACTATATAGTTATTATACAAAGGTGTCGTGTCTAAGTAAATTGTAAAAAACAACGTATTGCAAATTAAAAAAAAATTGTGTGTGGGAAAGAGTGCAATTACATGATAATGTGTTACATTATGAAATATACACAAAAGTTATAATTCTATTAATATCACTTGCACTTGCCTAAAAAATAAATAACAAATTTATTATTTATTTATTTATTTTATTTTATGTTTATTACAATGAATGTTTTACAAAAAACATCTTTCAGCACTGGACATTTCAGTGAAGCCGAACGTGGGCCCTCATTTTAAAACTATGTAAACGATAAATACAATTTTATGTAGAATTGTTTTCAAAAAGGTTAATAACGGTATACCGAAATCAATGTAAATTGAAAAACTGCATAAAAAATTGTTGAATTAAGTGATTTAAAAAAATTAAAATTTTTGTTAATAATAATTAGAATAATGATAGTAATAAAATTATTATTATTATTATTATTATTATTATTATTATAAATTTGATAATTTGCTAAACTGCATAATGCACTAATGTATATACTTTTAAATAGGCTTTATTATAAAGAGAAAACTTTAAAAATCAATATACTTTATCAAATAGCATTTTTTATTATTAAATAGAAAGTTCAAATTTATGTTAATCAGTTGTTAGTCAACAAACGTAAAATCTTCATTTACATTGGCATTATTATGCAAATACATACATATAATTAAACAAAATACAATAAATTGCAATAGCGTTAATTCATTAAAATTGTTATCGTCATGACTGCGGACGTAACAATGTTACATATTAATGCAATTATATATATATATATATATATAATACAATTTGTTATAACTTTTTATTATAAATTTAGTTATTTCCAAATCGGCTATATCAATTAATTTAATTGACTGAAATTAACGTAAAAATCATTTGCAGTTAAATGGATATTATTGTTTTGATAATATTTGCTTTGATTACCATAGTAAAAAGTGAGTGCATTATTTTGTATTTTTTAAAGTTTTATTCTACTTATATGCAAATTGTTTCCAAGGTAATTTTGAGAAAAAAAAATTAAATTAAATAAATCAAATTTAATTTGGCTTTAATAGATAAACTAAAACTTGAAATAAAAAATAAATTTACGTTTATAAAAAAAATTAATAGTTAAGAACTGTGCTTTCTTTATATATATTATATAACAATTATGTCAATTTATAAGTAAATTAAATGCTTTTCATAAACAGCATATAATGTATATTAATAATTAAAAATTCAATTGTTTATTTATTTTAGATTAATTATATGTAACATTTGTAATGATATATAACAAAATATAAAATTAATATTTTCTGGTACTATTATAACATTATATAGCTGCTTCGTATTATTTAACTAGAAAGTATTCTAAATTAGTATTTATATAAAGCACTCAAATAACAAGTGTTTTGAACAAAATAATTAATAAATTTTAGTTCTAAAATAATTACAAGCAAAATTGCTACAAAATAGGTTTAAAAATTAATGCATAAATTATTTGCTAATTTTGTTTTTTAGAATGAAACACATTTAATAAAATTAATATTTTTAAATGGAATTTAATTATTTTAATGTTTTCTAATTTGCGATAATTAAAACTAAAACGATAGCAAATGTTTCCTATTGTAAATTTATTACACTAAAATTACTTCAACGGTTTCTGATATTCTAAAATATTTTCGTATCTTTGTAAGTGTAGTATATTTATGTAGTTGTTTTTATTTTTTATATTACTGCGTTATACTACTTAAAAGTAATCAAGATTGTATTATATAAATTTTTTATTTTGTACACACTGAAAAATCAATTAATTAATAAAATTTACCAAATTGGTAGTATTTAAAAAAAATCATTTTTTAAATAATAATAATAATAATAATTTTTCTATTTAATTTAATTGATCAGGGGAAACTAAAAAGTACAAGTTTCTTGTAATTCTACATAAAATACGTTTTTGACAAAATAAGATAAAAAAATTATTAATGTAATTTGTACACTAACTATATAATTGACTAATCCATGTTATCTACAATATATACTTCCAATTTGTACTTTGACATCTTTAACTAGCGGTTGATTCGATCTTAGGAGGGCATCAGTTCAAGTATTACTACAATCACTAAAATGTTGGTTCTTGTTTGGCTTTAACAAGATGCCAACTAACTGACAAATGTTTCCGACAAAATATTCAAGCTGGGGTTGTCTAGCGGTACAGTGCTCGATTTGGACCTCGGTTCGAATCCGACCACCGGTCCACTAAAATGCGGGCCCACGCGTTTGGCTTCGCTAAAATGTCCCCACTACTGAAAAATGTGCGTTTCTCGTGCATACATTCAAAATAACAAACATAAAAAAAATAAATCAATACAAATTATGCATTATTTTATCCAACATAATCACAAATATTTTTTTAAAAACAGATGACTTAAATTTAAAATAAAAACTACCCAATCCAAATGAACTCCAAAAACAATATATTCTTATTAAATGAATTAGAAATATTTTAGTATTTAATGTTATTTTAATGTAAAAATGTTCTGCATAATATCTGATTATGCATTATTGTTTGTCTTAGTTACCAACTTTGTAGGTAAAAAAACAAATTTGTACTATTTGGCGACCAACAAGCGCAAATTATAAATTAAAACGTCAAATTTAAAAATAATATTTTTAAAAATATTTATATACAAGATATAGGCATTTTTGCAATGTGATATATTATGTTGTAACTAATTTATAATTAAAAGTTATGAGTTTTTATTAATTATATTTTTTGTTTGCATATATATATATATATATATATATATAAATAATATAATATAATATATAATAATATAATATTATAAATATATATATATATATATATATATATATATATATGATATATATATATGATATTATATATATATATATATATATCAAAGTTTTAAAATTGATTTTTGTAAAACGTTGTCCATAATTTTTCCTTTAGGCAATTTTGTTTTGCGTCCAATCGATTCATTTTACAATCGAGGCGAGACGTTTGTCCAATCATGTAGCACTTTAAACAGTAAACCAATATTTATTCAATGGTTTTTTGAAAATGCAAGTTAATTAATTAAGTAGTGTTTCCATTTATTTATTTTTTGTTGTCTAATTTTACTTCGTTATTCCATTAGAGTCGTTGCAATATATTCATAGTAACGTTTATAACGTTTAAATAATTATAATAGACATTTGTGTCTATCAAAAATAAGTATAGAGTTTAATACAGCTTAAAAAATGTATTTAGTTTAACACCTTACAGTATGCATTTAACATCAATTATTGATATATATATATATATATATATATATATATATATATATATATATATATATATATATATATATATATATATTACGTAATTACACTTTAACTAAAAATTACTAAGTTATAAGCTCATGTGTTGCTACTCAAAAACAATTTAAACGTAGAAATATATATTAATTTAATTATAAATATAAAACGATAAATATTAAAAAGAATTAAATACTGTAAAACTACAAACTTATGTACTCAACTTACGTACATTCTGTATAAGATAAAGAAAAACATGAACGAATGACATTCTGTATGGAAAAAAAGGCAAATAGAAAGAACAACTGTACAATGTACTCAAAAATAAAATAATAATCTATAAATTCCTGTTTAAACAAGTACAGTAATTGTTCTTGTTAAATATAAATATAATACCAAACAAAAATAATAGAAGACGTAAACTGTATACGTCTTCTCTTATTTTTGTTTGGAATAAATATAATACTTAGTTGCTATAAAAGTAGTAAAGGTTTGTCATGTAAGAAAAATTATTGTTTTTACGTGAATGCAAGCAACGTGTAAAATATTTTATCGATATTGGCTAATAAATATCGAAACAAGTTTGTTTTATAAATTATTAATAAAATATACAAACTACTTAACAGGGTTAGTAGTAACAAATATTCTTTTTAATGATAATGATAATGATTTAAATATTTTATTATTATTGTTAATTGTATAATATATAATGGATATATAGAAGGAAATAGGAAGGTGTTTATTCCATTCGGACAAAGTTGTAATGAGTTTGGCCGATCCACAATACAAAATAAAAATTCAAAATATGTCCGAAACAAGCATCAATAATAGTAATAATAATAATAATAATAATAATGATAATAATAATAATAATTTGGTGTGTGTTCTTTATATCGAAAATGCCCAATTTGATCACAGTGGTAATTATTACTGCAAATACGCACATGCTGATTCGATCGGTGATTCAGCTTCAGCATATGTATTGATATATGGTAAGGTGCATGCTTTAATTCATAATACATGAAATTTGTGAAATATCTATTTTTTATTTTTTATTCAAAAAATTGATACAAATAACCAGACATTTTGTTTTACTATTAATGTTTTACATAACAATTTATTACAAACTGAATGTAGATATTTTATTAACATGGGTTTGTTTAGTAGATTTCATAAAATAAATTTATTTAAAAATTTAGATTTATATATCTAATTACGTTAATACATAAATAAATAATGGCTATATTAATAATTATATATATGTAATAGTCTAAAATATTTTTTAATTATATTTTAATTAAGAAATTATTAGAATTGTTTAAAAGAATTAATAGAAAGTATTTATTAATAATTAATGAATACACAAATAATTTTTTGTCTTTACAATAATATTTTCTTATTTAAAAAATCCATTTTATTAATGACATGCATTTTTTGATTATTGATGATTATAAGATTTTATATTATTTATATCTAAAATAAATACAACGTTCTTAATTAATTTTTAATAAGTGAAATTGATATAAATATATATATACCATACTAGTATAAATTAATAAATTAACATATAATAAATGAAAAAATTAATTAGAAAATTAAAAACCATTATTTTGTTAATGCCTTAATTTTTATTAATTATTTTTTAATTCTTAAATCAATTAATAAAAGTTTGTTTGTAAAAAATATTTTTAATATAAAATGCTAATAAAAGTATTAAGGGATGGTCTAGCGGTACAGCGCTCGACTCGAATGGATGAGCATGACCTTGAGCTCCAGTACCGGCACTCGATGTAGGGCTACGTTTGGCTTCACTAAAACTGTCTACTGCTGAATAATGTTTCCTCTAAGGGACTTAACGTAGTAAAAAATAAACGTATTTTATTTTAAAGCAATAAATAAACAAAATGTATGTAAAACACGTTAGTCTTAATAATATTTACGGTTCTCTCTCTCTCTCTCTATATATATATATATACATAATGTTTGTTCGTGCATGTATAATGTCAAATAGAACCTATCATCTCTTTGAGCTTGCATATCAACAATGAATCAACGCTATATAGCGGCCAAACTACATATATGGAATGTAAAAACCACTGGGGGTCAACCAAGACCACAGTTGCGTTTGTACTTGGGCGGAACTCCAATACCGGAAACTCAATACACAAATTCCAAAAACTGGGGTATATAAATGTATTTTTCAATATATTTATATATGCATTTTTTGTGCTGAAAATATTACAATATTGCACTATACATGCAAATTAATTACATAAAAATATAATTTTATTTTTAAACAGAAGTATATAGTTACATCGTAAAATTTGTAATAAATTATACTATTTCAATAATTAAATTATTTTTAAATTTTGTATAAAAGTATGTATTATTAAAAATATTATATATATATAGATATATATATCACTAAATAAATTTTATCTAAACTAAGTTTATTAATAAAAATATTATTCAAATAATTTAAAACAACTGTTGTATGATTTTAGGAATAAAGGAAAATCTATTAAACAATAGTAATTGTATGTATTTTAAAATTAAAAGGTTTTAAAAAGTAACCACAAATTAAAAAAAATACTGATAATGTAAAGATACTATTACTAAATATAATAATTAGTAAAAAATAAATTAAATTGGTCAGAAAAATAGTAAACTTATAATAAATAATATTATTGTATTATTGAATTTAGCCTTTTTGTTATACACTAGTCTGAAGTAAAATGTTTAGCTATAGAACTTAATTTCTAAAAGTTGAATCGATATGATTGTATTAATGAATAAATTTTTCAAGTTAAGAGTTTTTGAAAACCTAAATATTTGTCATAACAACTGGAATACCTATTTAAGTTTTCTTATATTCTTACTTTTCTTACTTTATAGGTAAACCTTATCCAGCAGTGGACATTTTAGTAAAGTCGAACGTGGGCACGTATGTGGTGCCGGTGGTATGAATCAAACCCAAGTCAACCCATGTCAAAGTGGAGTGCTCTTCAGCTATATATATATATATATATATATATATAGCGGTACATGCCGGGGTGGTCTAGCGGTACAGCGCTCGAATTTAGACCTCGGTGGCCATCGGGGTTCGAATCCCACAACCGGCACTAAAATTGAGGGCCCACGTTTGGCTTCACTAAATTTCCACTGCTGAAAGATGTTTCTCGTAAAACAATCAGACTAATAAACATAAATACTAGAGGTACTTTCAGAATATAAGTATATATTTAACACATTAATACCATTGACAAAAATATTATTACAAGGTAAGACTAGAAAATAACCATTATACAATTTAGTCACCTGATAATATGTATCAATTGTCATGATTTATAGTGTAAAATGTGTACTTAGAATGGAAAAATTGTGCATGTTGGAGTTGTGAACATGACAATAACTAATAATTATTTTGATAGATTAATGATCAATGTAGGGTGGCTCTAATCAACTGTGTTGTTTATTTACTGCTACCATATTAATGGCAGTAATTTTAACAGTAATGTCGAAACTAAAAATTTAAACATATGTCCTAGCGAAAGGGTTCTCTCACTCGCTAAACCGGTAGTAACGTAGCAGCATTTGAAGACACTGGGCAATTAGAATTGATTAGATTTGCTATAAATAATAAATTTACAGGTCCAAGGTCATCTACCCGTAGTTCAGTGGCCTATAGTGCTGACCTGACATCACGTAGGGCGCGGTTTCAAGTTCATGTGTGTGTGTGTGTGTTAAACTTAAAAGGCATGTGCCGTTGATAATTCCAAATAAGGATGAAACAACTGTTCAGTGTTTCTGGTTGACTTAACAACAAGTACTCTATTAAAAAACCCATTGACAAATATGCCAAAAACGTTTTGTTTATTAAATTATTTATTACATTATAGATATCGAAATATCTCGGGCTTCGGTCAACCTCAAACTGAAAAATAAAAATCATTGGCAATTATTAAAGTGTCACGTTGATATGGGTTCATATCGCAACATCAATCAAACATTTAAAGTTATAAATTTAATAAATTATGGTAAGCGTACCAACAAAATATTTTATACAAACAAAATAAGTGTTAAAATTAAACATAGGATTGCCAGGGTGGTCTAGCGGTACAGTGCTCGATTTGGACCTGGATGGCCATGGGGGTTCAAATCCCACCACCGGCACAAAAATGCGGACACACGTTCGGTTTCACTAAAATGTCCACTGCTGAAAGATGCGTTTCTCGTAAAGTAATAAACATTAAAAAAGTACTTTTACAGTATGTAACTTGTGGATAAGTCAAATTGAGTGTAAATAAAATTGAAAACAATCAATCAATTTTATTAGGATGACAGAAATGGTTGAGGCACAAGAATCGTAACTGTGTCGGTGCTTATACGAGTTACTGTTGGCACTAAAAACGAGTCATTGCCTACTAACATTGATTTTTTGGTCAATCATTTGACTAATAAAAACCAAATAATGAAGTCCAGCAAAATGGAGGCTAAACAGTAAAATATTTAACAAATTTGTTTAAGTGTTGTTAAAAAATTCGATGTTAGTTTCCCATTTGCCATTGGACAGAAATTGAACGCTTTCGAAATACATAATATTTTAGCAAGTTTTTCGTACACCTCAGTGTAAATTGGGTGTTGACAATGGGCTTTTTTATCCAACAATACCACTATCAGATGTACTAGAAATAATATGTTTACTGGATCTGTGGCTAACGCCGGATAGGGCGTAAATTCAAGGCATGCACTGTTAATAATGTCAAACAAGGATGTGCAACAGCTGTACAGTAATTCTGGTTGGCTCAAACCATTTTTTAATTTATTATTCAGTAAACTTGACAATCGCATAATATAAATAAGAAAACCGGCTTACAGAAATAATTTAACAAAATGCTGTATTTTTAGCATAGGTCAAAGTTGGCTAGAACGAAAGTTTTAAAAACCAATTTATCATGCTTAAAGATAATCACATTTTTCTCCAACGTTATCTAAAAAATAAAAAATTCATATAAATTGAATGAATAGGAGTGTCAATACAAAAGTTTAATATTTACAACAAATACAGTGCAATAGAATTAAATTTTTGATTTAATTTAATTAAATTGTAGTAAATAAATACTATTAATTTGATAACTGTTTTGTGCTTGTACAAATTTTTATTGACTTTTTATTTTTTATTTAAAAAATCCGATAGATGGAGGAAATAATGATTGACCAACTTATAATCGAAAATTATTCAACTTTAGTATATTTAGCAATATTCTCATTTGCTCCATGCTTTATTATATATAAATTTAATTTGTTTAAATAGTTAATTTTTAAAAATTTGTTTTAAAAATAAATGTATCTTTTCATGTGTGCTTATTATTTACATAAAAAAATAATTTAGAATTTGAATGAAAACAAAAAAAACACCCTCATTTCTTTAGACTGTTAAATAAAAATTAGAAAAAAGTACAATGTCAAACCTACTATTACATGATTTTGTATTTTTTTAATTTAGAATTTTATTTGTTACTTTAAAAAGCGGAGCATTTTAAGTGTTTAAAATATATTAATTAATTAATTAATTTGTTAAAATACTGAAGAAAAATAAAATCAAAATATTATTTCAATAATTTCTTGTATATTTTACAATGCATTTGATGATAAACATATAAGGTGATATATATATATATATATATATATATATGTAATAAAAGTGTATTTTTAAAATTTATACATTCTACTTGTTTTTAACAGTAGGTTTAATCTGAGTTATGTATTTAATAAACTTATATTTATTTACATTAAAAATACTTTGCGTAAAAGAAAAACAATTGTAACAATTATAATAACGTTTTTGTAAAACTGTATTTATCGAAAAATTAAGTAATGAAAATTCAATTATTGTAGTAAATTATATGCGATAGCAATTTACGTCATTTAGTGTTCGTATTGACAATTGTGATGAAACGGATAAGTGCTTGAAATTTGACTATTTCGTTTTAACAATGGATTGCAATATACATTGCTTACTGAAGGCAAATTCGAATGTGTATTGTCCAAATACGTTGTAGGTAAAGTAAGAAATGGCTGATTAATGGCAGGTACGTATGTCCGATGCAATTTGTACAACTCGGTAGAACAGCAATTTGCATAATTTACATAATTCGTATTGTGACACGAATAATTGGCATGCAAAAGTCGTGTAGTTGATTTGGCATTCTTGGATAAAATGGGGGAAAAAAACAATTATCGCAATTAAATAATACAACAAGCCATTTTTCTACACACAAACAAATAATGTAAAGTTTAAATAACTTTATAAAATTTAGTAAAAAAATTGTTGACAAACAAACATCATTTGAATTAAATAAATTTTTATTTTAAAATTAGCATTTTTACAATCTGTATTTTGTAGACAATGCTTTTATTCTATAAAAACATATAAGTTAACAATTTTGGCAAATTGTTAAATTTTGGGATTGCTTATTAATCTTTTGGTAGATGTTTAACCTTAAGTTTTATTTGCACATAAATTCAAAAAGTAAAAACTAAAACTAAAAACAAAACAAAGGATTATTAAAATAAAAATAGAGTACATTTTAAAAATATTGATACTGTTGATTCCTTTAAATATCTGGAAAGCATTGTTGGTAAAGACGGAAAAACTGAAATTCATGTTAAAGTCAGACTTGAAAAGGCAATGTCAGTCTTTTACAAACTCAAATCAGTACGGTTATTTTCTTCTATCAGCCTGAAGACAAAACTTTGCTTGTAAGCATTAATAATTATTTCTACGGCAATATATGGAGCGATCAAATTTCATATAATAAGATCATGTGAAAACCTGACTCTCGTTCACTACACGACATTATGACAATTAGGTGAAGAAAATTACCCAGTCAAATTTTACGTTTACCGAAAGTAAGAACGGTTTTGAAATAGGCAACTAAAATAGTAAAAGAAGGTTAGTATATCACACAAAACTTGGCTAAAAACTATTCGGAAAGATCTGATGGAAATGAATGTTTCATGGGGCATCAAACAAAACGTTTGTCAAAATGTTCTAATACGTGGAAAGCATCTGTTGTCCCATGTTTATTTTGAATGATAAGACTCGTTGTTTTTTTGCTGTCATTGTTATTTTACTGCCCCATGCTTATTTCTAAAGCAAAAGGGTTTTATAATAATAATAATAATAATAATAATAATAATAATAATAATAATAATAATAATAATAATAATAATAATAATAATAATAATAATAATAATAATAATAATAACGATAATAATAATAATAATAACAATAATAATAATAATAATAATAATAATAATAATAATAATAATAACAATAACAATAATAATAATAATAATAATAATAATAATAATAATAATAATAATAGTAATAATAACAATAATAATAATAATAATAATAATAATAATAATAATAATGATAATAATAATAGTAATAATAATAATATTAACAATAATAATAGTAATAATGTTAACAATAATAATAATAATAATAATAATAATAATGATAATAATAATAATAATAATAATAATAATAATAATAATAATAATAATAACAATAATAATAGTAATAATAATAATTAATAATAATAATAATAATAATAATAATAATAATAATAATAATAATAATAATAATAATAATAATAATAATAATAATAATAATAATAATAATAATGATAATAATAATAATAGTAATAATAATAATATTAACAATAATAATAGTAATAATGTTAACAACAATAATAATAATAATAATAATAATAATAGTAATAATAATAATATTAACAATAATAATAGTAATAATGTTAACAACAACAACAATAATAATAATAATAATAATAATAATAATGATAATAATAATAGTAATAATAATTATAATTATAATCATAATTATAATAATAATAGTATTTATATAGTCATTAAAAAACATTTGTGATTTTAAACTCAAAGTTATTTACATTGTTACGAATAGATTGATAATGTGTTAAATTTGGAAAGCAGCTATTTGCAATTCGTTTGTCTAGACTGAAAAACATATTTTCTTGATTCGAATTTGTATTTTTATGATTTTGATTTGCAAACGTTTGAAGCGTGCATTCATTGGGCTTTGTACATTTAAAATTATGATGATGATAATTATTATTATGCAATTGAACATTGAAGTTGTTTGGACATTTAAACAGTGTTGGATTTAACTGATTGTTTCGCTTAGAATCAATGGGGTTTGGTAACAGTTTGTGTTCCGTTATTTTAGAATTGGCACAATGAACACTTCTTGATTGATGAGAAAAAAAGTTATTATTCTTAAATAAAACGTTTCTATCTAAAAAACGGAATACAACATTTTTTACAAGTCGACTTAACAAATAAACAAAAAAAATTTAATAATGTTTTTTTTTCAATATTAAAAGTTGTTTTGTATAACTCTCTTGATTAAATATCTTCAGCATTTTTAGCAAGTAGAAATAAAGTGTAGAACTTCCCTCTCCGCTAGAATAAGTATCTAGTAAATTTACCACTGTATTATTCTTATATAAATAATTTTTAAATAGTTTTATAATGTCAACTGCAAATACAACACGATAAAGCTATTTTATTAGGAAAATAAAATTGTATAATTTAATTAGTAATACACAAAACAATATTTTAAATTTATAATTAGTGCGTAAAAAATAACAGATTGATATATGTTAACTAGCCAAAAGTATAAAAACATTAACATTTATGCAAAGTTTTTCAACTTACTAAATTTCAAAAATTCAATTACAAATCGCAAGCAAATAATTAGATTTATACTTAGAAATAAGATTAATATGAACATTACCAAAATTGTTAATTTGTTTTGCATAATCAGTTTTTCTGTGTAAAAAGAAATAAGAATAAAATTTTATATTGTTTCGCATGATAGAAAACACTTTCACAAACAAATGAAATAAACGTTTTATTACATCGTTGAAGTTTGACTTCATTTTGCACTTTTAATTATTGCATTAGAATTGTGTGTAAATTTGAAAAAGGGGTTTTTATAAAACTATTCGTAGTATAAAACTTTTATTAACTAATTAACCAATTTATATTACCTTAAAATTAACTCTAAAATTTGAACTTAACGATTATTCTATGTTTGTCGTTTGCAGGTTTATACTAAATCTTGGGTATATATATCACTTGCAATTAACAACACTCTATTTAAAATTGTTTTATAAATAATGTATACTTGATTTAATACTGTTAAAAAATCTAATATATATAATGTATTAAATTATTTATTAATTAGTAATAACTTTAAAAGAGTTAATTGTTTAAAACAATAAATTAGTTTAAATTTAATCTGTTTATATTAACACATAAATTTGTACTTTTCTAAATGTATTTACATTATTCTATAAATTAAAAGTGACAAAAACATGCATGACATAAGACAACTAATAAAAATGTATTTGTTTTATTAATTATTGTAAATGAATATATATTATTTTACGTTTTACTTTATGCATTAGAAAAAATCTCATTGCTCAAATGTTTGGCAAAAATATATTATGGTAAGTGGACATTTTTAACAAGGTCAAGCAAGGGCGCGCAATTAGGTTGGAATTGAAATGATGCCCATCCAGATCCAAATAAAGCGTTTTTCTATCCCAGCACATTTGAACTAATTAGAATAGCTTTTATTCAAACGCTTTACTAAAGATTTTAAGTAAAATTGGATCATTTTGTCTGAAAAAGAATCATTTTGCTTGTTTTTAATTTGAAGATGTTACCAATCAATGCGAAAGATGAAATAAATAAAAAACAGAAATTTACACGTAAACAAAAAAAGAGACAACTAAAATATTACAACATTTTTATTTGTATACATGCAATTTTGAAAAATATTAGAGGTTTCTTGTTATTTGAACTAGTTAAAAAAAGTAATTTTAATTAATAAAAAATAAAGTTTTGAATACAACGTGCATTTAAAAAATGAACGTTTAATATAGTAATTCCAATCATGATGTAACATATAGTTAATAAAGCAAATATTACTTGCAACATTAAATTAATAAGTTTGGAAAAATACAATGTGTCAATTTGCTTTTCAAAAACTTACCAAAACGTTTTGAATAAGTTTAACAATAATTATGCATTATTAATTAATTAATCATTTTATAATTTAAATTTAAAAAATATTTTCAAATAAAATAAGTTATCAAATAAATAAACAAACAGATAATATAAAGACAATAATATATATATATATATATATCTATATATATATATATATATATATATATATATATATAATTCAAAATAATTTATGTTTAAAATGAAAAAGAAAACTAATTTAGATATTCAATTAAAATGAAATTATTTGAAGTTCAAAATCAATTAAAACAAATTAAATTAAAAAAAGTATTTTGTTTATTTTAATAAAATAACTTTTTTGTACAACTAATTACCATTTGTTACATTTAATATTAAAAAATAAAATTTTATTCGATTTGTACAACGAGTGAAAAAAAATTGACTGACACATATTTTAAACGCAAATTCTTTGTAGTGTTAGCAATTTTATTAATTGTATACATATAAAAACTGTGTTAAAAAATGGTTACTTTTATTTTTTACTGTTTTAAAAGCTTTACATGTAAAGCACACTGCAATCAATATTCTATATATATATATATATATATATAAGAATAAAATTAAACGTAACATGTTTCATATACTAAATAAACTGTTCAAAGTAAACATTTAACGCTTTATTAATAATACATAACCGCAATAAAAAAAATAATATTTTTTTAATTCTTAAAAAACATAAAATTCCATTTTTATGTGGTCCTACCTTAAATTTCAAAAATTGAAAAGTTTTATTTTAATATCCAACTTAAACTAAAAATTACAACTTTCAATTGTTGCTATCAATGCGCCAAACAATACAAATTTAAATTATTCATTATTCAAATTTATTCAAATTTATAATAAAAAAAAACTTTATTTCGGTCAAAAGTAATTTAGACATTTTTTAATTTTAATCAGCGGTTTTAAAAAACAAAGTTTTGAATTTTCTAGACATTGTTCAAAGAACATTGTTCATATAAAATAGAAGTTAAATTTGTGCAAGTATTTATATTTTGTTAGGTTGAATGTTAAATAATATTTTTATGTACCATTAAATGCTTTCTTATATTTTGAAATTTCTTTCTAGAAATTAACAAGCAATAATTGAGAAAAACAAAATAATTATGCATATATATATATTTGTGAAAGAACTGTTATTAATCGAATTTAAGCCGAATTTTATTAATATGTAATTGTTAAATATATGACGGTACACGTTTAGTTGCAGTAATAGTAAAAGCATTATTTTATTTATAATACGTGAGTATAATGTATCATATACAAAACGTAATGTACACATTCTGATGTATATTAACAGCATTACTTGTATCAGATTCAATTGTGGAGTATAATGTATCATATACAAAACGTAATGTACACATTCTGATGTATATTAACAGCATTACTTGTATCAGATTCAATTGTGGAGTAGTATAGCGCTACAACGTTTGCTTTCGACCTCGGTGGCCATAGGTTCGAATCCCACCACCGGCACTGAATGCGGGCCCACGTACAGTTTTCTGCAAG
Source organism: Cardicola forsteri (assembly GCA_025895645.1). NCBI lineage: Eukaryota > Metazoa > Platyhelminthes > Trematoda > Strigeidida > Aporocotylidae > Cardicola > Cardicola forsteri. The sequence continues at coordinate 2,669 of JAKXYG010000291.1, read as the reverse complement.
ATGTTTACTGCTGCAAGATGTTTCTTGTGCAAACATTTAAAGTAACAAACATAAAATGAAATACAATTTTAAAAAATCTGCAGCTATTTTTTAGTACATAAATAATGAACACACCTGTTTGTCAAATTCTTATTAATTACTGATAATAAATGTATATTTAAAAAATGTATATTTTAAATTAAATTTTATAAAGTTGATGCAATTAACACTTTCCAAAAGAGTCAATGCTTATTAAAAGAACAAACAAAATTTAAAGATATTACTAAGTTAACTAATTTTGATATATATATATATATATATATATATATATAATATTAAAAAGAACAATATCAGATATTACAAAATAATATAAAATAATAATAATAATAATATATTTAAAAAATAAATAAAAGCATTAAAGCTATACAAATGTACGTACACAAATCAACTGTATATCTTAAAAACAATTTATTTGCAAACGTTGATAACAAAATTAATTATTTTTAATTATTTTTGTATCAAAGTAGACTAACTCACTTATAATGTGTCCATTGACTTTTAAATTATGCGTTGCCAAACTTTGGTTTTGTTCCGAATAATTATAAATGGAAACGGGCATAATCTGACTTAAATTATCTGTGCAATTTGTGTTTAGTTGTTTGTCAAAACTTGATACTAATTCGTTATTCAAATGTGTTACATTTTGCGTCGAATTAACTGACCACAAAAGTAACGCCACATTGGACTGATTCGATTTATTCCTACCAACTTGTTTGTCACGGTCATCAACACGAGACAAGTCAGCATTGGATGGTTTGGGTGTTGACACTAGACCGAGTTTAACTTGTACACTTGTTTGGCCCGCATGAGAACAATACCAGAGTCCTTCGACAATCAAATCATTCCAATGAATCGAATAAACGAATTGTTTCAAATAAACGGGTTTGGAATAGCGTCCAAAATGTTTGACGTTTGACTTAAAATAAACATTTCGGGTTGGATTTTCAATTTGATCATGTATTGTATGTACAAATTTGTTTGATTGATTTACAAGTGAAATTGTAAAATTGCAATTGATATTCATTAGGTAAGGTTCATTAATGCAATCGTTGTTGAGTTGACACACTCGTTTGCAATTTTCAAAACATCGTTGATATTTTACCAAGGGGCACATTAAATGAACGTTGTTGTTTAGATCGCTCGTTTCAATTCTGCAAATAAGTAGGACAAATGTTTTATTTTGCAATTTTGTCATGTAAACGTTGTTTACCAAATGTGACCTATGCGATTCCGACATGTTTTGATCGTGTTTGCGAATGGGCAAATAACCTTCCAATTTTTGGTGTAAATTGAATAAGGAAACGAGATTTTGTTCATTTATATGAGCTAAAAATGACAACAATAAAGCTATATAATATATGATTGAAAAATTGCTAAAAAATGGAGCACAATTATTATTATATTAATGGCCAAAGTAAAAACAAATTGTGAAATTGTAAAGTTTAAAATATGAATAGTGTAATAAAATGTACAATATATATAATTTAAAACATTTTCTATGCCAAATTAATAAATAATTTTAATACAATAAAATACAGCAAATGAGAATGCTATGTACCACAACGTTATGTACCCAACGTAAAAACAGCTAAAGCAATGTTCTCCACCTTTCATTGATTCTACCAGTTCACTTGCAGTTGCGGTGATCGGACAACTCGTCGCCTATATAAACGGGCCAAAGAACATATTCCTAATTGAATCGATAAAGAGTCTAACTCAAATGAACGTCTGTGCACTTCGTCAATATTACGTCAGTTGGTTCAAACAAAGCATCGAGTTAACTATAATGATTGCTTTAAAGTGTTGATAACTTCTCAAACTGCCAATATGCTAAAAACACTTAAATCTGTGTTTACATTCACACATTGAAGCCCCTTTTGTGTGTGCAAAAACAATTGATAACTTCAATAAATTTAGCGTAGACTTAACATAGCCATTCTGCGTATGTGTAGTTATTGATGTTAAGTTAATTACATTATATATATATATATATATATATATATATATATATATATATATATAATGGTTAAAAGAATAGGGACAAAATTAACAAAATTTATCCAAGTGTGAAAAACTTGCAGAAAGCCGAAAACTGGTAACAATGATTTTATGGAAAAGAATAGATAAATATTGTACACAAATAATTGTATTATTTTATTTTAAAAATTAATTTGAGATAGAAAAAGGTTTGGGCGTATGTACTGAAAGTTATTGGAATAATCACATAAACAAAATGGAATATACTTTAATATAAACCGTTGTTATTAATATGGTGAATAATAGAGCATATATATATATATATATATATAAATTTTAAATTGTTTATTATTGTTAATTATATATTTATTTTTTTATTAAAAATTAATTCAAGGCATTGTGCTTGAGTGGTCTAGCGGTACAGCGCTCGATTTAGATCTGGACGAACATGGGTTCGAATCCCACCACCGACACTAAGTGCGGACCTACGTTCGGCTTCACTACAATGCCAACTACTGAAAGATGTTTTGTGCGTTTTTCGTAAAACATTTAGAGTTGCAAAAATGAATAAAAAAAATAAAATTAACCTTTTGCTATTTCTTCGTTATAAAAATCGAAAGTAAATTAAAAATATTGTATAATTAAAAAAAAAA